>CAHIKZ030001117.1:555000-622500 GCA_903632075.3 Acanthosepion pharaonis | reverse complement strand
ACATTATGTAGTGAAATTTTCGTATCCAAATTTTACCTCATTACTCCGTGGCAATGTGTATGCATCTTGATGCACCCTCATACACACAAGTACCCCCATGCCACCCTCAACACACACACACATAAGTAGAGGTAATATCTGTGCGTTTGGAAAGAATATATGTTGGTGGGGTACATATGCATATATGTAAAGCAGTAAAACATATTCTCTTTCTCTCTCTCTCTCTCTCTCTATATATATATATATATATATATATATATATATATATATATATATATATATATATATATATATATATATATATATATATATATATATACATATATATATATATATAGATAGATAGATAGATAGATAGATAGATAGATAGATAGATAGATAGATAGATATGAGTTTTTCTCCACCATTTTCTTGAATGTGCGTAAATTTACACATAGGGTGGTGTTGCCAATATGTGTACGTTTGTTTGTGGGTGGTGTAGAGTCACAGGGAATTGTATATGGGTGGGGTCAAGGGTGGATGTAGGAAGTAAAGTTGATGGAATTCTGACGGCCGGGCACAGACGTGGAACCCCTTCAAGAAAGGGTCCCACCAGAAATTGTACACCAAAATACAAATGGAAAAATCTGCGACTGTGTCGACTGGAGAAGAGTAAGGAGGCTAGCAAAGAAAAATAAGGAGAGTAAGACTTAAGAGAAGAAGAGGCTTGAAAAAGCCTGAAACTAATGAAAAACTGTGAGTCAGTGGTGGGGGTGAACACACCAAAAAACAGAACACCATACACATAAACCAGTATTGGCTTGTGGTGGGTTCCGAAAAGCAATGAATAAAAGAAGTCTTCTCAAAGAAAATGAAAGTCAAAGAATGAAAGCGGGGGATGTAGAGAAGAAGAGAGATATAAAAGAAAAGAAAGAGAGTAACCGTAAGAAGAGAAAGTGAAAGTGTGCAGAAGAGAGAGAGAGGGGGGGAGAAGGGTAGAGAAGTGGGGAGAGAGGAAGAGGACGAAATAAAGCAAGAAAGTGATGAGGAGAAAGAGAAGAAATTTAAATAATGAAAGAAAGAAAAATATGTTCACAGTGTGAAAGAGTGAGAGAGAAACTGAAAGCATACGTAACAAAGAAAGAAAGAAAGAAAGAAAGAAAGAAAGAAAGAAAGAAAGAAAGAAAAATGATAAGAGAGAGTAAACAAATGCTTATGGAAAGAAAGAAAGAAAGAAAGAAAGAAAGAGAGAAAGAAAGAAAGAAAGAAATAAATAAATAAAGAAAGAAAGAAAGAAAGAAAGAAAAATGATAAGAGAGAGTAAACAAATGCTTATGGAAAGAAAGAAGAAAGAAAGAAAAAAGAAAGAAAGAAAGAAAGAAAAAAATGATAAGAGAGAGTAAAACAAATGCTTATGGAAAGAAAGAAAGAAAGAAAGAAAGAAAGAAAGAAAGAAAGAAAGAAAGAAAGAAAGAAAAATGATAAGAGAGAGTAAACAAATGCTTATGGAAAGAAAGAAAGAAAGAAAGAAAGAAAGAAAGAAAGAAAGAAAGAAAGAAAAAAAGAAAGAAAGAAAGAAAAATGATAAGAGAGAGTAAACAAATGCTTATGGAAACAAAGAAAGAAAGAAAGAAAGAAAGAAAGAAAGAAAGAAAAATGATAAGAGAGAGTAAACAAATGCTTATGGAAAGAAAGAAAGAAAGAAAGAAAGAAAGAAAGAAAGAAAGAAAGAAAGAAAGAAAGAAAAATGATAAGAGAGAGTAAACAAATGCTTATGGAAAGAAAGAAAGAAAGAAAGAAAGAAAGAAAGAAAGAAAGAAAGAAAGAAAGAAAGAAAGAAAAGAAAGAAAAAATGATAAGAGAGAGTAAACAAAATGCTTATGGAAAGAAAAGAAAGAAAGAAAGAAAAGAAAGAAAGAAAGAAAATGATAAGAGAGAGTAAACAAATGCTTATGGAAAGAAAGAAAGAAAAGAAAGAAAGAAAGAAAGAAAGAAAGAATGAAAGAAAGAAAAAAGAAAGAAAGAAAGAAAGAAAGAAAAAAGAAAATGATAAGAGAGAGTAAACAAATGCTTATGGAAATAAAGAAAGAAAGAAAGAAAAAAGAAAGAAAGAAAGAAAGAAAGAAAGAAAAATGATAAGAGAGAGTAAACAAATGCTTATGGAAAGAAAGAAAGAAAGAAAGAAAGAAAGAAAGAAAGAAAGAAAGAAAGAAAGAAAAATGATAAGAGAGAGTAAACAAATGCTTATGGAAAGAAAGAAAGAAAGAAAGAAAGAAAGAAAGAAAGAAAGAAAGAAAGAAAGAAAGAAAGAAAAAAGAAAAAAAGAGAGAGTAAATGTCCAAAAACAAAACACATAAGAGAAAGAGAGGTAAAAGTCAAATAATGAGAAGATAAGGCCAGGAAATTAAAGAAGGAAAGAGATAGATAGATAGATAGATAGATAGATAGAGAGAGAGAGAGAGAGAGAGAGAGAGAGAGAGAGTAGAGGCGAAGAAAATAAATCAGAATTAAAGAGAGTAGAAAAAATAAAGGAAGAAAGCGATTAGCATGAAGATAAGAAATTTAAAGAATGAAAGAGAGAAAGTGAGAAATATATTGAGAGAAAAAGAGTGAGCAAATAAACAGAAAGAAAATAAAAGAAAGAGAAGAAGAGAAAAAAAAGAAAAGTTAAAGAATCAAAGCACGTGAAAGAAAGAAAGAAAGAAAGAAAGAAAGAAAGAAAGAAGATAGAAAACAATTCAAAGAATGAAAAAGAACAAATATGGAGGAGATAACGAAAACATGATGAAAGATTGATTCCTTTTTTACGGTTTATCAACCTTTTGTAGATTATTTAAAGCCAGAAATTATTTTTAGATTGTAAGAAAATTTTGAGATAATAGTTTAGTGATACAAGTCTTACTAATTAACCCGTAGCTTGGGGAGAAGAGGTATTTGTATAGTATTTGTGTTTAAGTGAATATAACGAACCCAACAGAAATTGGAACTCGGCTCTCCGATTTCCACTTCCGAGCCATTATCCATTACACCGATCGCACATCCAAGCTTAAAGCGCCTGGTATTTCCAACCGGTTACTCATCTACATACTGTTTAGCTTCGGTGATCGTACGGGAATTTATACATGCAATGAGTTTGCCCACCGTAGGAATCACCGAAATGGATATTTTAAGATTGTCATATACGGATTTCATTTTCAAACTGGGTGATTCGATTTTCTATGACTTTATCAGCACTTTGTAGGTTATTTGAAAAAAATATTTTCAAACTGGGTGAATTTTTCTACTTAGAAAATCAGCATTCATAAAATAAGCTTTTATTTATATATAGAAAACCGACAACCAACCCCGGCAGAAAGTATGCAGCAAATTCAGCCATGAAGCAGATCCTGGTTTTAGCCCTTTTTTTCATTTTAATTCTATCCCATAATAGTTGTTTCATTGAGTGTTTTTTTTTTGTTTGTTTGTTTAGCGGCATATCAAATTCTTATAGGTCATTTCATGCCGAAATTTAATTTTCTGGAAGCTTGTAATTTCTTTTACAAAAATGTATTGCTGGTATTTTTTTTTACTATGAAAATGTATTGCTCATATTTTTACTATAAAACTTATTACATTTTCATAGTGTTTTGACCTTAGTTTGGGAGGTTAACTATTTGCCCAGAGCTGCGACCCTAATAGGTGCTACCACCCGAGGTCAGGATGGAAGTGGGAGAAACAGCAATTAAGAAGTGGTTCCATGGTCCTCAAAACCTCCTGATCAGAGGCCTCGCTGCTGGGTGTAGTTTATCGTCAGACGAGTGTTTGAAATGTATCTTCAAATATTACAAGATAGAAGAGGTAATGTCTGCAAAGATTCGTATTCCAAAAGATTTTACTTTCGTATTTCTGGGAAAGAAAATGTGACACAGAAAAGGAGGGAAGTCGGATTGGAATAGTTAAAAATGCTTCCAAAAGCTAAGGATTAAGAAACAGGAAGATTTCATTAGAAACAAAGAAAAGAAGTGCTGAAACGCTATGTAATATCAGTCCACCTATATGAGAGTGAATGCTGAAGAATTCCCTCAAAGATGAAAGACGTCTTCAGGCGAAAGCGATATAGAAAGAGGCAGGGAATATAATGGAAGGAACATGTGAGTAACAAGGAAGTTTTAAGAAAAATGGTAGCAAAAAGAACACTTTTGCTTAGAATCAGAAAGTGACATTTGAAATTTCGGGGACATAATGAGGAAATGGGGTTTAGAGAATATGACACTCACAGGACATAGTGAAGGTAAAGTGGACAGATAGAAACAGTGAGTAGAGTACATGAGGAGTTTGTGTAAATGGGTCGCAGAACATGACCAGAGTGCATCAATAAGGAAACAAATATTGCTTAGTGCTTCAATGGATAGGAAGTTGTGAAGAGCCATGATCACTCACATCCTGAAGGATCGCGACATATAAAAGGAGACTTCTTTTGCAATGTTTACTTATTTCAATAAGTTTGTCAACATGAAAGAAAACGTTGTCAAAATCGCACAGTCGACAATCTTCAAAACTCGTTTACTGGCAGTCTCTCTACAGTAGGTGATAAGAGATTTCTCAGTTTAACTTAATGGTTTGGTTTGGTTTGTTTTACGGTATATCAGCCTCAATGCCGAGAATTTTTATTGTTTACCAGCAATAAAAATTATCGGCATTAAATAACCCATAATATTTTTTTCAAAAAAATGCATTACTGGTAATAATTTTCCCTTCAAAAATTTATTGCTGTTAATATTTTTTTTTTACAAACTATTTCTGGCATTAAAACCTATTTTTACACTGTCATAGTATTTTGATCCCAGTTTGAAGGTTAACTATTTGCCCATAACTGGGACCCTAACAGGTGCTACCACCCCGTGTTAGGGTGGACTTGGGAACACCAGCAATTAAGAAGTGGTTCTACACTCCTTAAAACCTCTTGATCAGAGGCCTTGTTGTTGGACGTAGTTTATCGTCTTACCCAGGACGGCTTAACTTAATCACATCCAAGGAAACAATAGGCGGGATCGATCTGTACATTGCAAGAGCCCCCGGGACTAGTCAGCTAAACAGTGATCTAGGATAAACGCGTTAATAGCAGAGAGAGAGATTAAATTTAAATTTGCATGAAATAAATACTTTAAAATTGTGAGGGAAAACGAAACATGATTTAAACAGGAATGACATCGAAGGTGTCTGCAGAAGGGCTTAATTTGGTGAATTTCTGACAAACGAACCACTTTCAACAATCTTCTCATCGTTCTTCTTTAAGTTAGAACGGATTTTCGTGAAGGACAGATTTATGTTAGTAAAAAAAAAATCAGAATAACGAAGGGCCTAATAAATGCATAGGACCAAGCTGAGATAGATAGATAGATAGATAGATAGATAGATAATGGACAGTATTATAGATAGATAGATAGATAGATAGATAGATAGATAGATAGATAGATAGATAGATAGATAATGAACAGTATTAGAGATAGATAATGAACAGTATTAAAGATAGATAGATAGATAGATAGATAATAAACAGTCAAGGATAGATAGATAGATAGATAGATAGATAGATAGATAGATAGATAGATAGATAATGAACAGTCAAGGATAGATAGATAGATAGATAGATAGATAGATAGATAGATAGATAGATAGATAGATAGATAGTGAACAGTCAAGGATAGATAGATAGATAGATAGATAGATAGATAGATAGATATAACTGAAATGTTGAGATAGAGAGAGATAGCTAAAAAGGTTGACATATATATACTGTGAGCCCCCGCCTATTCGCGTTTCAGCATTCGCGGGCTCACACATTCGCGGATTTTTCTTTAAAATATATGTACTTGTTATACACGGAAAACCCGAATATTCGCGTGTTTTTCTGACGAACATAGGTGCAAATTATTCGCTGAGAACTCCCTTGATTCGCGTATTTTTTCGATAGAACTTATTTAAAATATTCTTGTATTATTTTCCTGTAATTTAAATGACTTAAAACATATAACAGTCTAATTTATAGTAAAAATTGGCAGAATTGTACATCTTCACTGTAAAAAAAAAATACAAGCGCCAAAACATGCGTAGTGCTTCGGCTTTTTGTTTTTTATTAGAGGCTGCGGCTGGAGTCTTAAAAGTGGCTTATGCTAAATCTGGGGATATCACTACAGTTCTCTTCTTAGAAAATGTTTTAAACTTTATATTTTATGTCGTGTTAAAAATATTTTATACAGTATTTTCAATGGTTTGTATCGATCTATGCGTAATTAAAATCGGTTATTGTACGTATGAAAGAAAATTTACGCTAAGTGTATGGTCACCAATACTATTTTTCAAAAACGTTTTAAAAAGGGACTGGAATGTTTCTAAAATGTTTAGGATGAAAGTTTAAGGTATATGCGGTTTTAACAATCAAAATAGTTGTTTATAAGCACTTTTAGGTGAGTTACAATTATTCGCGGATTTTAACTATTCGCGGCCGGTTTTGGTCCCTAACCCCGCGAATACGGGGAACTCAATATATATATATATGTGTGTGTGTGTGTGTGTTTGTGTGTGTATGCGTGTGTGTGTGTGTGTGTGCGTGTATCTGTGTGTATCAGTTGAGTAGATTGAGATAGATAAATAGAGCGAGTCAGAAACAGAGGGAGATGGTTAACTGAATAAACTGAGATAGAAATAGCTGAAAGGCTCACATATAGATATATATAGAGAGAGCTGAATAGGCTGAGATAAAGATAAATATGAAAAACTGAAATAGTGGATATATATATATATATATATATATATATATATATATATATATACAGTGTAACCTAGATATAAGAGACCCGGATATAAGAGAAACCCGGATATAAGAGAGATTTTCTCTGGTCCCAAATTAGAGCCTATGTTAATGTATATAAAATTGACCAAACCCGGATATAAGAGAAACACGGATATAAGAGACTTCTTCTCCGGTCCCGACGACTCTCTTATATCCGGGTTACATTGTACATATATATATATATTGCTTCACCTGTTTTTTTTGTTTTTTTTTAATATGTCTCGTAATATTAAGTTTTATACTTTTATTTCGATCATATATATATATATATATATATATATATATATATATTGTGTGTGTATGTGTGGTATCTCCCAAACCTAAGTTTAAAAAATGAAAAATTTTTCTTGAAATTTTAGATTTAACTGCAAGCTAATAGATTAAATTTAAAATCCCCAATAAGCAAAATACATTGATGTATTTCAAATTTAGATTTATTTGAATCTATTTTTCTCCTTATCAGTAAAATCTACAACTTCCTTCACACTGCCAATTTTGTCAACACAGCATAATTCTCTTTAAAAAAATCTTTCAAAAAATAACATATAATTAAAAAAAATATTATTTGAATAAAAATAGCTGATTTAAATTTTAATTAACCTGAATTAAAACCAATATTACTTACTTATATTTTCAAAAATCGCAGTAAAGCATCTATTTTAAAGACGGGTATCTTTAGTGATTCATTAAAATCTTGATATTCGGTAAACTTAAGGGACGCAAAACTGGAAAATTTTGTCGAATACAAACTGAACTATTATATATATATATATATATATATATATATATATATATATATATATATATATATATATATATATTAACTATAGAGTTATAAAATTTTTAAATATTTTTTAATAGTCTAAAATTTTATTGAATTTTAGGTTCTTTGGTTTTATAGTCTTCTTATACAAGACGGTTGTTGGGAAAATTCTAAGAAAATTACGAATAAATTTTAAATTTCCTATAGTTACTGTTATTATTTTTCTTATAATGGACGTCTAGATTTACCAAAATCGACACGTTTATATTAAAAATTAAAAATCGACACGTTTAAAAAAAATCAAAATTCTTTTTAAAATACTGGGGGGAGGGAGGTTATTGAATTTATGATTAGTAAATACAGTTTTAATTTAATAACAATATCACTCGACCGCGACTAAAACAGAATTTCGAAAGATTTAAAAGTTTATAAATGATTCTAATTAAAACAAAAATGAAAACAACTTGGAAAAATTCATTATTCATTGATTTTTTTTCTTAAGTTATAGTGTCCATATTATATTTTATTCCTAAAAAACAATTAAAAGCTTTTGTAATTAAATGATGTTTTAGTTTTTATTGCATTAAGGCCTATTTTCTGGAAGTGGGGGTGGAGCTTCTTTTTAGACCGAAAAATGTGATAATCTAAATTCTCTGATAATTAATATAAAAGTTAAGCGATACTAAATAAAATTTCTCGAAATTTCATAAAATTAAAGGCGTTAGGAGCAACATATGTAAAAAAAAAAAATTTTTACAAAGAATTTCTAAAAAAGAAACAATTTCTTTTGAATTTCATGAAAATCCGACAATTGTCTGATTTTGCAAGAATTTCCAAATCAATTTGTGTTTTTATCGCAAAAACGAATTCAAATTTACTCTACAAATTTAAAGCCCAGGAAAATAATATTTTTAATGAAAATTTCCTAATTTCTAAAAAAAGGATGAAAAAATAATTTTACAAAAAAAATTCCTTTGATTTGTTCTCTTAATGCTAATATAAAGATTTTGATGATAAAATGTTGGTTTTATTATGGCTTTGTGGCATTTTCTTCATGCATCATCTTTTTATCGAAATTTAGGAGGTATATATATATATATATATATATATATATATATATATATATATATATATATATATATATATTTTACAAACAGGCTGAGACAGTAAAACTTCTTATTTGTTAAGTGAAGTCTTCAGTTTTTCCATCTACCAGATTATTATTTATTATTATTATTATTATTATTATTATTATTATTATTATTATTATTATTTCCTTTGATTTTTGTTTGCGGTATTGAAAGCATATCTTGAGTAGCTCTGTCTAACCCTGACTTTCCAACCTTGACAGAGTTCGAAAGAATCTACGCGGTCTTGTGTGTGGAGGGGGATGTCTTATTTTCCACCCTACAACCACTTTCTTACGGACGAAACGTCACTAGCCTGTCGCTATTTCTATGGAAAATGTGCTGACGAGCTACATTCTAAATTCCGTCAGTTTAGACCTAAAACCCGCTATGCCCCGTACACAAGATCGAATCATAATCATTCTCTTCCCATTCTATCGATAAGAAAGAAACGTTAATTCAGACAGTTTCTTCCCAAGAACTGCTACTTTGTCGAAAAGACCTAATATATAATAAATATCATCAATTTTATTGCCAATATTGTCTTTTTATTCCTCAAATTTAATTAACCAACCTATTATATATATATATATATATTTAAACAGGCTGAGACAGTAAAACTTCTCTTATTTGTTAGGTGAAGTATTCAGTTTTTGTTGCATCTACCAGACCATTATTATTATTATTATTATTATTATTATTATTGTTGTTGTTGTTGTTGTTGTTTCCTTTGATTTCTGTCTGATACAAATTTCTTTCGGCGTTCCAATGAGAGACCTAAGGCCAGAAAAAGCTTCATGACATTTTCCATTGATCATTACGTTTAAAAAAAAAAACTAAGCTTACATACATTTTACATAGATAAAGCTCTTCGTAGTGTGTGAGCTGTACTTGTGAGTAGCCTTTTTTGTGTTTCTTTAAGGCATAGGACACCATGAATCCTTTCAATGAATCTATCGGACACTTTTCCAATCAATCCTAGGGCTTCAACTACAACTGGAATTGCTATTATTATACAAGTGATAGTAAGCTATACGCTTTGGAAATGAAGAATAAGTTTTTGGTCTATTGAGGCTAAGATAGCTGAAGAGATAAGAATGAAGGAAGGAAAGCTAAGATAGATAGATAGATAGATAGATAGATAGATAGATAGATAGATAGATAGATAGATAGATAATGAACAGTCAAAGATAGATAGATAGATAGACAGACAGATAGATAGATAGATAGATAGATAGATAGATAGATAGATAGATAGATAGATAGATAGATAATGAACAGTCAAAGATAGATAGATAGATAGATAGATAGATAGATAGACAGACAGACAGATAGATAGATGAATAGATAGATAGATAGATAGATAGATGGGAAGACAGATAGATAGATAGATAGATAGATAGATAGATGGATAGATAGATAGATGGATAATGAACAGTCAAAGATAGATAGATAGATAGATAGATAGATAGATAGATAGATAGATAGATAGAAAGACAGACAGACAGATAGATAGATAGATAGATAGATAGATAGATAGATAGATAGACAGAAAGACAGACAGACAGATAGATAGATAGATAGATAGATAGATAGATAGATAGATAGATAGATAATGAACAGTCAAAGATAGATAGATAGATAGATAGATAGATAGATAGATAGATAGATAGATAGATAGATAGATATGAAAACAAGAATGAGAGAAGGACGAAACCAGGATAGAGAAAAAGGTACATGAATAAGGAAATAGAAGATAAAAATCTTCAAAATAAGTTGGTACCACAAAGAGGCTTTGGGAGGAGGAGGGGAGAAAGAATTGAGAGGCGGCTACGAAAGAAAGCGAACGTTTTGAGAATAGGGTTAAAAAAAAAAACAAGAATTTATTTGGAAAGACTGCAGTCGTCAACTTTTGACCTGACTCTTTACAACCACCTCCTCCTTCACTGGAGGAAACCTCCCCCCCCTCCTTTTCCTGGCTTTCTCGATTCCACTTTTTTTTTCTTATATTTCTTGCTTCTTTTTTTTTTTCTCAAGACTGGAAAACATTAATTCTTCCATCACAAGTTTTGCTCGGCTATTGCAATTGGCAACATTGAATAAACACAGTAGAAGCAATAATACTTTCAGGTCAGGCGCCAATCGAAAGTGGCCCAATGTCGTTGGCGGTTGATGTTTGTGTCATTCCATCAAAAGATCCAGAAGAATTTACACTAGACAACGAATCAACCGTCCAAGAAGCTATGCATATTTTCATAAATTACGAATGCGAAAATCTGGCTTGAATTTTGGTCAAGACAAATCAAATAAAGTTTCCAGATGTACGATTCTCAAAATAAGTCAAAACAGAACATAACTTTGGAGAAACAATAGAAATACTTGACATAAAGAATTCTCTCTCTTTCTCTCTCCCTCTCTCTCTCTCTCTCTCTCTCACACATACATTGTATATATATATATATATATATGTGTGTGTGTGTGTCTGTATCTCTGTGTGTGTATAGATACCTCCAAAGAAAAGCGATATCTAAGGTTTAAAATGAATTTTTAAAAATGAAAATTTTTCTTGAAGCTTTTAATTTCAAGTTAATAGATTAAATGTAATATTTCCAATAAGCAAAATACTTTGCTTCTTTCGAAGTCCCAAGAAGTTAACGGAATCCAAGCTTAAATATAAGCGTATAATAATTCTAGTTTGTCTACGTGGGGTTCAGATGATAATGTATAACCGTAATTGTGTGTGTGTGTGTGTGTGTGTGTGTGTGTGTGTGTGTGTGTGTGTGTGTGTGTGTGTGTGTGTGTCTAGTAGACAATATGTTTGGTGCTTGTTTGATTTGGGTACGTTTTTACGTAAACACTGTTTTAGATAAACATACGTTAGATTCTTTAAGAATGGATTCAATAAATGTTGGTGACGTAATATGGTTGTTATTGGCGTGAGTTTATAGTTGGTAAAATATTTATTAGTAATCCCTCGAAGTATTTTCGACATAAAGAAATATGTTCTTTTTTACGTTTTCTTTTTTTTTTTTTTGTCCGAATTCATTTTTTTTTTTCAGTAACACCCCTTGCAAGGCACTAAATCCACTAAGACACAAAGGGTTACAGGGTGTAGAAGAATTAGGAACAGAAACATTAATAATTCGCGGGAAGAGCAAAGCGTAATCAGAAGGAGAGTAGATAGCGATTGACATTGCATTTAAATTTTTGAAGATTAAAGTTGGCTGGAAAGCATGGCGCCAGAAGGAGTTCCACAAGCGAGAAGTGGGAGAAAACAAACTGTTAGCATAGAATTTACGGTTACATATAGCCAGATCAGTCTAGTATTGCGCTTAGATTCATACAGTCTAGGTTCCATGCAACAAAAACCGAATACTTTACCTAACAATTGGAAAATACTAGACTTTCCATCGAAAACCGTGCTGGTGTTTGTTACTGATCTGCTCCCAACAGTTTTGTTACCCAAAGAGCAGAAAGTTTGCTCAACTTTAGTTTTTCAAATAAAATTGTGCAAGCTGAACAAACTGAGATGTGTCGGCTGTTACCTACTATTTTTGCTATTTATCGCCGTTTGCATTCAAATCACGAGCTTCATCGATTTTTTTTTTCTCCTCAAAAATTGATGTTGATCTGCTGATTCATTCATCTTTTTTAGATTTCGTCCTTTTTTGAAACGAGTTATCTATTTTTAAATTGCTAATTTTTTTAAGGGAATTTATCTCCGAATTATCTCCCTAAACCAAGTTTTACCATAAATATGATGCTAGTTCTCGCTTCAGTTGTGACAGGAATCCATGCTGCCCTAAAGAGTCCCCCTTCAAAACTGATCTAAACTTCATTTTATTACCTCGAAATATTTCCGATTCCTTAGTCAGTTATATGCCATGCGTGATACACGCTTAGGCGATCATCGATACGAGGCAGATTCTTTTTTTTCTCCGCAGTAGGTTACCATTTTTTTTCTGTGGTAGACCAGTTGCCATGCAAGGCTATAGATCTCGGTCCGTCTTGCTATTTACCCATAGCTGGGGAGAGAAGAGGAGGATTCATACCTTTCCCAAGGGTTTTAGCACGTAAGTGAATTTAATGGATTCGACTGGATTTGGTTCATACGTAAGTTTATTTGACTGCAAACAAATAGAAATATTTGCATCGTTTTGTTCTTTTCCATGAACGTTTTAAATAGCCTCTTATAACGAAAAAGCAATTAGTTGTTTGGAAGAGGATATTTATTTGCCAGTCATGGCTGATCTAGAACTATGAATGCTCAGAGCAGAAGGAAATATCTTTAACTATAACTAATTAACTCTTTAAAAAAAAAGTATTTATAGGCACGCAGGATTAATGGTTAGCAGCTCGGATTGAGTTCGAATTCCAGTCGAGTTCATTGGGAAAAGCATGAATCCATCTTTTCTCCCTTCAGCTATGGGTAAAATAACAGGACAAACTGGTTACCAAACAGTCTTGCTTATGACGGCAACCAGTCTAGGAAAAGGAAACCTCGGATTAAAACCGGATCACACTATCCTAAAAGTGTGTATAAATGCGACTAGGGACTACTTGTGAATCCAAATTCCCTCTAAAACTCCTACTATTACCGCGTTCTTGGATGCAGCGTTAAAAGAAGCATCCAGTGTTCCGTTAGAGACACGAGAGATGGACTAGGTAAAAAAAGAAATAAATAAAAATACTGGTAACGGTGATTGGAACGAAAAGTTAAATCGCCGAGCAGACTTCAAATTCCAGTTTATTCTATTTCATCCACTAATGCTCTCGGAAAAAGGATGAATCCCTATTCCTCTAACTATGGGTTAAATATCTTGCCGTGGTCTAGGAGAATGAAAATGCTTAATTCAAAACCATCCTTAAGACGGATAGACTCCATTACGTTATCTTGCCCAAGACACACCACTGCTGCTATAACTGCTGTACATATGGTTTTTCTCCGAGCTTAATGGATCAGGGAATTGGTGACATGACGTGGCAAAAAAAAATGGTAAATGCCCCCGACTCTCAACTTAGCTATCATCTCACCGAAAATTAACAACATTGGGATAGGCCGGGGATTATTACAAATATAATATGTGATTGTTGCAATAATTTGGTTACAGTTATTCATTAATAGAGAAATCTATTTTATATGCACATGTAATTAAATGTATTTGACGCTACTTTTGTCGCAATTTCCATGAAAATTGTTCTGAATAGGTACATCTATTATTTTCATCAGGTCTAACATTTACAGCTCACCTCCTCACCATGACACGTATACTGGGACGAATTATTCCCATTCCCTCCGTATTCCATTAGTAAGAAAGAAGTTCCATTCAAACAACTCCTTCCCAAAAAGCATTACTTTGTAGAATAGGCTCCCAAGTAGATGCTTCCTCGATCTCTATAATCTTAACTTCAAATCTAAGGTTAACCGTTAGCTTTACAACATATCTTCCTAAACCGCGCTCCTTACCGCCTCCTGTTACGTTCATAAACAACCTCATTCATTAACCCTCTACTTTGATTAGTAATTAGTAATTAGTAAAAATAAAAAAAACAAACTGGTTTATGATATATACTAGCTTACCCATGCCGCTAAGAATCCCCGCATATTTTGTTAAATCCTTAGCATTATGAGGTTTTCACATGTGAGACTTTAAATATATATTTCCCGCTTATTATATTTTGCTCTTTCACGTTTTTTTACTTTTTACTTTTGTAAAGGTTTCGAACAGTCCGCCCAAGACGCTGCTACTAATTCAGTTAATGGCGGTGTTCCAAGTGTTCCCTTAATTTCCAGGCCTCACAATCTTTTTGCCGATCTCGTTGTAACAGTTCCCAGTGCTCCGATAACGACTGAAATTACTGTCATCTCCATGTTCCACAATGTTCTTAGTTCTCTGGTTAGGTCGAGATATTGATCGCTCTTTTCACTTTCTTTCAGATTCATAGCGAAATTCATGATCTGCCATGTTTCTTTCTTGTTTCAGCGTCCTTTTCATTGATTCATTCATTATTATTATTATTATTAAAAAGTAAAAGAGCTGAACATCAATAAAGTAACTCTGGGATACAAATATACGAAGCCAAATATACCCATTATGACATCCAATGTCATGATGAGTATATTTGGTATATCCATGGTATATAATAATGATATACCATGGTATATAAGGGTATATGATAAGGGCATAGCAGGGTATATAATAAGGGTATACAAGGACATATGATAAGGCTATCAGTCAGTTATGTGCCATGCGTGATACACGCTTCGGCGATCATGTATCTTTCGATACATGACTAACGAGGCAGATTTTTTTTCCCGCAGTAGGTTGTCGTTTCTTTCTACGGTAGACCAGTTGCCATCCAAGGCAACCCGGTTTGTTCTGCTATTTACTCATAGCTGCGGTTGGGGTGGGGGCTGGAGAAGAAGAGGATTCATACTTTTCCCAAGGGTATTAGCACGTAATTGAATGTAATGGATTCGACTGGAATTCGAACTCGGCTCTCTGATTACCTCAAGGTTATACCAGGGTATATGATAAGGATATACCAGGACAACTGATAAGGGTATGCCAGGGTATATTATAAGGGTATGCCAGGCCCATGCAGCACAATTTGTGGAAAGTTTTGACAAAAGCAGCGTAGGTGGGCCCTAGATAGAAATACTTTCAAGTCGGATGACCCAGTGCCGTTCAGACGGTCTCCGATTAAGGGTGTTCCCAAATATCTTGATGTGACTCTCAAATCCCCTTCAGTCTTCAAACTAAAACAAAAATAATAAAAATAAATAAAAGTCTCTCTCTTGACACGCAGCTATGACGTTTCTTCTCTACTTATTAGTATCGATCATAAATGCGTTAGCTCCTAAGGAGCCATGCCCAACTGGTCATGACCAAGCAAATGATAAGCAAATCTGGAGTACTGAACGGAATATTGACATTTATTATTATTATTATTATTATTATTAGCATTATTATCATCATCATCATCATCAAAAGCTACTCCCTGAGTTAAATAGCAAGGTAGTTTGGCTTCTCTAGCGGCTCGGATTGAAAAATCGGAGAGTCGAGTTCGAATTCCAGTCGAATCCATTACATTCACTTACGTGCTAATACCCTTGGGAAACGTATGAATCCTCTTCTTATCCCCCCAGCTATGGGTAAATAACAGGACAGACCGGGCTATATAGCCTTGGATGGCAACTGGTCTACCGCAAAAAGAAATGGCAACCTACAACGGGAAAAAATCTGCCTCGTCAGTCATGTATCGAAAGATGCATGATCGCCTAAGCGTGTATCACGCATGGCAAATAACTGACTGAGGCCTGGGAAGCAGCAAGTCTAAAAGAAGAAAAAAATATGGAGAAGGCAAAGGGGGGGGGATCACTTCAATATCTTTCTCACCATGTCATAGCGATTAACTGATAATAAAGAAAAATAGAATGTTGATAGCCATAATCATCTCGTTCCAAACGAAACAGTAAATCTTTTAAAAAATTACTACTACTACTATTACTAAAAAATTACTACTACTATTACTAAAAAATAATTACACTTCTACTATTACTAATAATTATTGACATTACTAATAATTACTAACACTATTACTATTATTAATAATTGTTGACATTACCTTTAATTACTAACACTTACTATTTCTAATAATTATTGACATTACTACTATTACTTACTAACACTACTACAATTACTAATAATTATTGACATTACCAATAATTACTAACTCCATTACTATTTCTAACAATTATTGGTATTATTATTACTAATAATTACTAACACTACTACTATTATTAATAATTATTGACATTACCAGTATTTACTAACACTTACTATTTCTAATAATTATTGACATTACTACTATTACTAATAATTTCTAGTGCAACTACTAAGTTATTAATACTACTACTATTACTTATTTTGTACGGCATTTGCAGAAAACATGTATCCCCTCCTATCAAGTTTGTAGCATTTTAATCGATTTAAAGTTCTCAGCAGGTAGATATGTTTTATTGGCGGTTGGCGGCGGGGGGGGGTATGAGTAGCCGTTTAAAGATCCGGTCAAGAGAGTTAAATACTAGCCCATCATCTCTTAATTCTAACATCATCACCAAGAAGGGCGAATTTTTGCCGTTGCTGGTTTTAAATTTAGGGTTTTTTTGTTTTTTTTTCAGGGATGGGGACAGCTTCAAGGGAGGGATGTCAGATTTTCAAAACAATAGGAATGTGGAGAATGCAATTGAAGCCATGGCTGATGGGCTTGGCCTGGTTGAATGTGCACAGAGTTAGCCTGGCCGCTTCCTGAGTCGCGGAGAGAGAGAGAGAGAGAAAGGGGGGTGTTATGTGCGCGCATAATAAGAAGGAGCACTAACCCGGGGTTGAGTAGCGGACACCAAAAGGGAATGGGTCGTGACGAATAACCTGGAAAGGGTTAGCACTCGACTAGGCGGATTTACCGAGTGAGGCGCTGATGCTGTTTTAAAGGGTAAAGTCAAGGTCGTGGGGGGGGGGAGGTTGTAGAAAATTCAGTTGGTGGGGTTATAAGATAGCAGTGAATAGACGGCAACAGTTGAAATAGTTGAAGAAGGAATAAAGGGTGGCGTGAAAAATTGTATTGATACAAAGAATTCAGTCGCTATTTTATTTATATTTACGGGTACGATGTGTCTGTACACGATAAGCCAAAAGTTTGGGGCCACCCTATGGATTTAATCATTTGTAAGTTTCATACCATCTTTGGTTTAATTAACTCCTACCATGCTATGATGCAGAAACTATTTTGCTCATTAGTACATTTTTTCTTCAGAGAGGAGGTTACTGAAATTTCAAATTCACCAATTCAAAGATTCCCATTAGCTAGCAAAGCAAATTAGGTTAAAAAAAAAAAAAAAAGAGTTAAAATTTTAAAGAAACCTTATGCAGTAATGTGTTTCGTTATTAATAACACGATATTAGACGAACCCACTCGTCTGCCATGGCCTCTAGACCAGGGGTCGGCAACTCATTCGACCCCGCGGGCCGGATCGTGTTATAAATGACGGGTCGCGGGCCGGACGAAGGCCATTAATGAAAAATTAAGGAAAATTACATATGCAGACCCCTGTCAACGTAAATATTTAAAACCATAATGAAAATAAACATTGAGAAATCAGAAAAACAAAAGAAAATCTAAAATTAAAAAACACCTAACAAAAATTACCTTTCCTCAAGGAACGACAAAATACTTCAAAGTGAAAAAAATCAACCGAAGTGAAATGGATGAAATTATGTAGATTTGAAACTGTTATTGAAAATTGTTCCACAAACGAACCACACACACACACACACATCAAACAAAAACGAAGCACATATACCCATACATACAAGTACAAATAGTTGCAAACATATACACTTACGTACGTACACATGCGTTATCATCCACACATTCATGAGGCATGTATGTATAATGCGCGTATGTTTAACTGTCTAGATTTCTGCTACCTTGCATGTCAGTCCCTCCCTGGCCTCTTTCACTTTATCGTTCCTTTCGCTGCTGTTATCTTTTAATGTAGCCAAGGGACATAAAAAATATGAAAGCCTCGTCTCTCATGTTAAAAATAGTCATTGGTAATCAGGCTTGCGGGCCGTAGGTTGCCGACCCTTGCTCTAGATGAACCCTGTTAAAGACGCCTTCTCTGTATTTTATTGTGTAACTATGCTGAGCGGACCTTCGTTACAGTTTCTGGGAGAGAGCGGATAATCGGGTGGGATCATTTTTTTTTTTTTAACAAACCCTCAGTGATTTACGTTTAGCACCACCATCGATGGATTATGAACACTTCCATTTATTCATTTTCACTCACAAGAATTGGGTCAAACCGTAATATGGTTTTCAGTAGTGACATCGCCTGCTTTATTCATTTCAAAATGATCTATGTCTTAAAATTAATAGAAACCATTTACTGAAATAAATGGCGCCCTTAATGGCCACGTGATTCTGATAATGGACGGGATCATTTTTTTTTTTTAACAAACCCTCAGTGATTTACGTGTAGTACCACCATGGATGGATTAAGAACATTTCTATTTACTCAATTTCACTCACAAGGATTGGGTCAAACCGTGAGATGGTTTTCAAGCATATACCAAAGGTGCCGCGCGTCCGGTTCGTCTAAGCCGATAACATAAAAAAAATCACATCCCTAACCAATTGTTTATGGCAAGATTTACACGCGGGTCTCATGGTCAGCCATGTATCGAAAGATATATGATCGCCTAAGCGTGTATCTCGCATGGTACGTAACTAACTGGCTATTCAGTTATTTCTCGCCCGTTTCTACTGAGTGCAAGTACATACCACCCGACCCAGGGATTGAACTCACAACGACTAGGTTACCAGATCGATATACCCCTGAGGAAGGCCGGATGGCAGAACGGCCGAAGCATTGTTGTAACAACAATAACGATATGGACAATCGTCCGAATATAAATAGTGTAAATAAAAACTGATTTTTCATCGTCTGCTTTATTCATTTCACATTTGTCTATATATTAAAATTAATAGAAACCGCTTATTAAAATAAATGGGGCCCGTGATGGCCACATGATTCTGATAATGGCCGACTCCTACATGCTTCCAAGCACATTCGTCTGTCGGGACGGCTAGGCAAGCCGTATTACAGATGGCTGCTCTGTTGTTTATACTGCAACTATGCTGAGCAGACCTGGGAGTGACCGCATAATCTGGCATGATCAGTTTTTTGTTTAACAACTTTGCACAATCCCTCTGTGACTTACGTGAGGATACAACCATCGACGTTTTCTAAACTTTCGTCTACTCATAACATTTTCCACTGACTAAAAAAAAACACAAAAAAACATATTTTACATAGACAAAGCCCTTCGTAAGGTGTGGACTTTACTCGTGAGAACAATTTTTTGTATTTCTTTAAGGCATGGACTTCCAGGAATCCCTTCAATGAGTCTACTAGAATCTTTTCCAACCAATCCTAGGGCTCCAACTACAACAGGGGTTGTTAATGTTCCCATGTGCTACATTTTGGAGAGTTCGATTTCAAAGTCCTTGTATTTTGATAGTTTTTTGAAGATCATCAAAGATACATTGCCGTCTGCAGGGACTGCCATATCAATAAGGAAGAATTTTTTTTGTTTGCAGTTTCTAATAACGGTGTCTGGGCGGTTAGCTTTGATTGTTCTGTCAGTGTGTATTGTGTAGTCCCATAGAATTGTAACAAGTCCTATCTCCGTTACGAGTTTGGATTATTATTATTATTATTATTATTGAATAGAGGATAAAACACTTCAGAAAGAGAAAGTCTTTCTGGCCAGGAGTGAGCTAGTCAATTAATTTTTTAAAAAAACATATAAACTTTTAGGCGATTTTACGAAATGCAGAGGTGGACCCCAAACTTTTGACCTATAGTATATGTGGGATTTATTAGCAATTATTCTTACTTAAGTGCTGGGGGTCATTTAAAGTTATTTGTAAAATATATCGCAGTGTAATAGGACAAAAAAGGGACCAGATGCATTAGCTGGCGCTGTAAAAGTGTATTCTCGGTTTACCAAAATTTGCCAAAGAGAAATGCAAGAGACGCTGTTCAAATTTAAATAACAGAAACCATATGACTTGAAGACTTCAAACAGCTGCAACTAAAATGTTAGCGCATGTAACTGAAAGAGAAAACAATGACATAATCATGATGTTGACATTCCACACTACTTAAAACAAAAGTCTAGGAAGGAAACTCCTATCACTACTAGAAAGAGCGATAACAGATTCTGGATTTGAGGAAACTCTTTCCCGAAAAAGATTTTATAATTTTCAACGCTGATTGTCCGGTCAATAAATGCCAAACCTTTCCTTATAAGGAAACAGCTAATCTCATCATTAGCACAAAGGAAATTTGGAACAACATTTTATTTAATCTACTGGGGTAGATTGTTCTTGTTCCGCTGGCTACGTCTGGGGAGAGTAGCTTAGTGGATTAAAGAGCCGAATCGTGAATTCGGTAATAGAATCAGGGGTTCAATTCCTGTGTTGGGCTGTGCAGACTTAGACTCAATGAAAAAAGGATAAGCAATAACTGAACAATACTAAACAAGAACAAAGACGAGATTATCTCTGTATATGGAAATCTGAACCAGAGTAATTTACCCGCGTAGGTTAAATAAAAAGTTCAGTTCGAAATTCTCTGTAGACCGGAAGGTACAACGACTGAAACGCTATAACAACAACAAAGATAGGGATATTAGAGTTTAAATAATGATGATATTCCATCCCAGAAATCATATTCCCACTAACCAAAACCCCGTCTTAATCTAAGAATAATTCAGCAGACGACGTTATTTTATTTATGGTAACTGGATTTTTAGCGATTGTTGACACGGTTTTCGTCGTTCGATACTGTACGTCTGAAAAATGGTGCTTTTATCATGGCCGCCAATCGCTCCTCGGCCTTTGTCCAGGGATGGTACTAATTAATATTAGACCAAGATCCCTCCTCGCATCACCTCTCCTTCATTTCCCGGTGCTTGAGGCAATTAAACCCAGTTTAAACATGGATCTTGTGTCATTTCCGGTGCGACGTGGACGCTCTGGTAAATACAATCGCTTCTCGGCCTTGGGATCAAAAGTGTAGTATTTAGCCTTGGGCGGATAAACTACATTTCATCTCACGGTTGTGTCTCTTTTTGCGGACAGAGCACAACTGAAAATATTATTGAACGCGCCCGGTCTCGGTAAACACCTGCCCGAAGCAGTACCTCTCTCAATGCACTAAAGAGGGAGGGAAAAACAGTAGTAATACGAATAGCAGCGAAACCAACGGTTGCGGGTTCTGGGCTATTTTTTGGACCTGGCCCGGGTGCACGCGCTCGGGATCTGCACATCCTACTAGCGTGGAGCTGCAAGAAAATACAACCGCTTCTCGGCCATTTGGTTAAGATCAAAGTGTAGTATCTGTTCTTATAAGTTTAATCTGATTCTCTCTCTCTCTCTCTCTCTCTCTCTCTCTCTCTTTCTCTCTTACGCGCAAATATCCTTGTAAATCCATCTTCCCTCTTCCACTATGGGTTAAATATTAGGTCTTGCATCTGGAAATATGATTGTTACTCTAAAAACAAAAAATATTTACTCACAAAAAATCAATTATTCTTCAGTCAGTTATGTCATACGTGATGCACGCTTAAGCGATGATGTATCTTTCTATACATGACTGACGAGGCAGAGTTTTTCCCGCAATAGTTTGCCATTCCTTTCTGCGGTAGACCAGTTGCCATCCAAGGCTATAGAACCCTGTCTGTCCTGCCATTTTACCCATAGCTGGGGGGAGAAGAAGAGGATTCCCAAGGTAAATGAATGTAACGGATTCGTCTGGAATTCGAACCTTCGATTCCTTAATCCGAACCGCTATCCATTAAACCCACGTTTTGGCTTTAAATAACCCGCAAAAGGTTGATAAACCGTAAAAAAAAACACCACGAATTTCACTGGACATGGCGCTTGGTCCCGGGGATACCAACTCTGCGGCAGCACCTTCGTCATTGCACTAAAGACTGAAAGTTGGTGGATACCAAAACCAGCGTGGGACTGGGCAATTCTTGTCTTTGACTCATATATACACGTATGGACACCGCACATGAAAAACGGTTTCATGGTGTCACCCTATCCTCGTGGAGAGATGGAGAAATAAATTCAGAGTATAGTATCTGTTCTCCATTCCTCTTAAAAATTTGAGGTAAGCTTAGTCTCAGGGATTTCAACACTGCGGTAGCACGACAGAGGGTGAGTTGATGGACCCCAACGCCAGTGGTCGCTGGGCATTTTTTTATCATTGGCCCATATGTACGCATATGGGTATCTCACATTAAACTGTCTTTGTGTCACATCGTTCCAACATGGTAGGTAAAGGTGGTTTTCGTGCTTGGATCAAAGTGTCCTTTCTTTCCCCCCACCTCCTTTAAATAGTGAGTAGGTGGATAAATAGCGGCATATACTAAAATATTTGCAATTTCGTCATTTAAATTGAATGAAAATTATTTTTCAATTTATTTAAAACACACGCGCGTGCGCACACACACACACTCTCTCTCTCTCTCTCTCTCTCTCTCACACACACACACACACACACATACACACACACAAAGTCTTTGTACATGAGTACAGTGTAGGTTCTTTTGGTAATCTCGCTGACGTCATACGTCCAGGAGCTTTTGTCACACATGAAGTCATTTTTAAGCTGTTAATTCTTATTAAACGAAACCAGTTTTCCTTCTTTTTTCATTTCAAATCGTTGTCTTCTAAACTTTTTTGTAATAAAAAGCAAGACATAAAAATATTTTTATACAATTTCTAAACGTGCTAATAAAAAAAAAAATGCTTTCTTCAAAAGTAGGTGTTATCTACTTTTAAAATTATGCTCGTACGTAACGACAGTGATTAAATTTGTAATATTAGTCACATTCCAGAAGGGAGCCACACTGTACGCCTCAACGTAACATTGTTTGTTCTGTCTTAATGCAGAGATTTGTAAATAAAATGCTCAGTGCAAAAAAAAAAAAAAAAATAGAGCATCAATAGTGAACATATAAATAAAATATTCAATGACTCATATTCTCCATTTATTTATAGATTAATCTTACCATGACGAGCAGGCCTGTTTCTCCGATATGACGAGTCGGAAGATGCGGTATTGACCTTTTATTTTTCTCGTAGTGTACCCTTGCCGTCAAAAATGGCGACAATTGTTCTTTCTTTTCTTTTTATGTGCCATGTCCTTTCACGGCGTGGGCGATCATGGCTCTCCACCTCCCTGTATCCTTTGCAGCTCTCAATAAGTTCCTTCCCTATACTTCCTCCTCCTGACCACGTTCTGTCATCCACTTGCTTAAGCCCGTCAGGTACACCGCGCGTTCTTTTCCCTTGTTTCTCTTTCCCTCTCTTCGACCCGTGAGTATCAGATTCTCCAGGTCCTCCTTCCTCATTACGCGTCCTAGAAACAAAAGTCTCGAAACAATGTATTGAGAATCAATAAAGCGGAGATAAAGAATTCCCAACTAAAACAATTAGCTTTTAACAATTAGCAAATGAAACGTTTAATTAAACAGTTCCCTGTTATTTAGGGTTCATTGATTACTAATTGATTAATAACAATAAACAATGAACTAATAAATAATAATAAAGTTAACAAACAACACTATAAAATAGCCACAAAACTGTATTCGGATCCACAATTATTTCCACTCAATATCTCCTGAAATTATTCGAACATGACTGTTGCAGCCCACCAAAATAACCGTAAGAATAATACAATAGGCCAACCCATAATGCATCATTGACGAATATATATAAATAAACGAGCAAAAACACAATGTACATAGACTGACGATTGATTTTAAGTATGAAATAGAGTGTCGCCGCTATGTGTTGACTTTAGTGTTCACTTATACAGGGTGTTCATAAAGTTCGTGTGCACTTTAAAAAATTTATAACTTTATTTGTATTTGCGATAGAAATAATTTGTAAAAAGGATTAGGAAGAAGTAAATCTATATTTTTTTAAGGTTTTAATGAAATTTTATTTAAGTTTCCACATGTCCTCCATCATTAGCAATACAGGGTAATACGATTTTGCAGTTCACGGAAAACATTTGCGAACTGATTTACAGTAATGCCCGAAATCACATTAGTTATTTTAGCTATACTTAAACGAGGTACATTAAACTTTATAACATTTTTTTACAGATTATTTCTATCGCAAATACAAATAAAGTTATAAATTTTTAAAGTGCACACGAACTTTATGGGCACCTATATATATATATATATATATATATATATATATATATATATATAAGAAATTAAGTTGATATATAATCCAAGTGAATCCTATTTAATATAATATAAAATAAAATATTAAAACTAATTCACAGAGAGAACTCAATGTTTTATTCAAATAGGGCATATAAATTGTAAACAATAGGAATTAGGATTACTCCATAATATTGATGATAATCCTTTCACCTTATGAATTAAAATTAAATTACAAGGATATTTAAATCCATTAGGTTAACAAGAAAAATCAAATAAATTTGATGGATTTAAAAATTCTTGTAAATTAGTTACATTTGTTATGCGTATCTATTTGTGTTCAGTCTGTCTTCAACGTTTCAAGGATTTAATAGTGAGTTAACTGAGAAGTGTTTGGTTTAGCAATGGTAGAATATCCATATCGTGAGCAGGCAGATGATTTTTACACACGGCCGGGCGAATGGTAATGGACGCGAGGCTGCACGGCAGATTGCGTTTCGAAAGCAAAGGCAACCGAGTCATCCAACCTTTACTTATAGCCCTTTATCGTCGTGTTGCTAAGACAGGATCCGTGGCACCACAAGCTATGGATCGAGGAACACTGATTGTACATTTAACAGCGTCTACCGTAAACTTTAAACTTAATAACTCAAGGATTTGCAGACATGAATTTATATGAATTTTTGTCCTTGTTTTGGCATGAGAAAGTCGCCCCAATGTATGTAAAAGTATTTTTGATACAACCTGATGCACACAAACACACACACACACACACACACACACAAGTTTTCATAAATATTTATACTCTGCTGCATTTTCTTCATTGTAAATAATTTGCACGCTTATTTTTGACTATATTCAGTTCGGTTTGAAGTTTATTCTCTTTCCATGCACACCATTGAATAAATATATTGTTATCATCTTGCGAAGTACCTCTCACATACTTACGTGTTTGAGTATATATATATATATATATATATATATATATATATAGTAGTAGTAGTAATCTTATAAGTATAAGAAACTATACTCGTTCGGAAAACCTTCGGTGTCTTGATTTGCGAATAATCAAACCAATACCAACGGGAAAAAAGGTGTAAAAAGAAAGAACCAAGAACATGTACGTCAGCCGAAAATAATCGTCTAGCATGCAAGTCCAAAGTCCAAAGAAAAAAAAACCAATACGAGTAGGCAAAATAACTAAATAAGAGACCTAGTCAAACCTACCACGGTTTCACCTTAGCGGATCGTCAGCTCTAGGTTTAACTATATATATATATATATATATATATATATATATATATATATATATATATATATATATATATATACTCTTTGGAAGAAAGCTGAGCTACTTTCAGGTTGGGTGACAGCGAATTGATGCGGAAAGCATTCCAAAATACTTCCTACCCTGAATATTTCTAACAGAAAGGGACTGAAAGACAAAGAACATTGTTCACAATCCTTCACTATTAATGAACAACAAAGGAATGATGGGATAACTAATAAAGACAAGAAGATCTAAAAAAAAAAAAACAACAAAAAAACAATGTAAATTTGAAAACGAGAAATAGCAAGAAGCCAGATCACAGATCTAACAACAGGTGCATTCAAAATAGTATAAAATTCGAGACCTTTCCGAAACAGGACAAGTTAAAAATAGAGGACTTGTGGAATATGAAGCTAAGCGTTGTTTACTTCGTTATCGGTGAGCTTAGAATGAACTCGAGGATATATAAGGAACTGTTGACGGCTTGTTATCATATCTTTACTAGCGGAATTGAAATGATGTCGAAGAGCTATAAATAATGTAGTCTATGAATTTGATAATCTCGACAGTATTGGCGAACTTCGAATAATATCGAAAAGCCAAATAGAACTAAAAGATATTGCGTAATATGTAGATTATGATTGTCTCCATAATTATTGGGTTGCTGTATTGGTGTTAATGAGACATAACAAAATATTATCATTGCTGAGAGGTTTCACTGGCGATAGATATCGGAGATTTTATATCGCGTAGATACATAAAAAGGCAAGATATTTTGAAATATGACGAGTGTTACTTTTAACATTGGTGAGTTTGGATTAGAGTCTCATGGATAAAAACCTCTAAAAACTGCAGAATAAGAATATGATATTCCTCCCCATCATAACAGGTAACCTTGGAAAAATGTCGAATGGCTATAAAAAAAAAACAAAAAAAAACGGAAAAGAATTATGATTTCTGTTCTGTAAGAATTTCTGGTGTTATCATTATTTAGACATTGTAAGTTTAAATACCCGGGAAGCATCTTGACAGAGAACATTAAGTGCAACACTGAGATCCGTAGACGTATTTGAATAGCCAAGGACACATTCCAAAAGTTGGGCAGAATACCGCAAGATAGGAGGATATCTTTGGTAACAAAGAAAAGAGTATTGAACTTGTTACGTGACATCTGTTCTTCTTTACGGCAGTGAATGTTGGATGATTTCTTCAAAGATGAAGAAGAGACTCGAGGCGACAGAGATGTGGTTCTACAGAAGGATGCTAAGGATATCATGGATCGAGCGTGTGAGCAACGATGAGGTCTTGGAGAGGATGCAGACAAGGAGGAGGCTTATACTTAATATCATGAAAAGACAGCTGAAGTTTCTGGGACACATAATGAGGAAGGAGGGCCTGGAGAATCTCATACTCACGGGTGGAATACATGGAAAGAGAGACAATGGAAAACAACGCGTGACATAACTGGCGCGCTTAAGCAAAGGGATGACAGAACGTGGTCTGGGGGAGGAAGCAGAGGGAAGGAACTTGTTGAGAACTGCAAGGGATCGCCTACGTCCTCCAAAGACATGGCGCATAAAAAGAAAAGAAAGAAGTAAATAATGTAAAGTCTAAAAATGATGTCTGTTTCGATAATTACTGTCGGACTGGCGAATGTAGTCGAAGAACTATATTAAAAAAAAAGCAATAAACAATCTGGTCGATGAAGGAGACATAATCATGAATAAAGAAAAAAGTTCTAATAATCGGGAATCTTACTTATTATAAAACCCAGGTTGTGTGTGTGTGTGTGTGTCTGTTCGTTTATATATTGGATCGGATTTCCTACATTTTTCAACCGATTTCAACAAAACTTCACAGAACTGCGTAAAATTAACTTACGGTGGTTCGCCAAAAATTAGAAAAACACAATTGTTTTTGCACGAAATCAATTTGAAAACACGATTAAGAGGCATCACTGTTGCCAGAATGAAATATAGAATTATACTTATTATAAAATCCGGGTTGTGTGTGTGTGTGTGTGTGTGTGTGTGTGTGTGTTCATTTATATATGGGATCGGATTTCCTACATTTTTCAACCGATTTCAACAAAACTTCACTTTTTTGGGGCAGGTAGTGTTTCTTATTGTCTTGCACCCTCCTTTCTTTATTTTTACATTCAGAAAGCTTTAAAAATTCCATTTACAAGACAATTGTTTATAATAAAATTCTATTCAATCGATAGACTCATAACGATTGAAAACAATGTTTTTGTTTGAGTTTGGGTTTAACCAATTCGTAAAAAAAAAAAAAAAAAAAAAAAAAATAATTAAGACATGCGTGTCCGTCAACCTTAAACAATAATCTTTGTCAATTTTATTTTTCAGTCTTTATGATGGTCGATACTTGATCTATCTCTTACTGTTACATCCCCGGGCAACGCCGGACTCTACTGCTAGTAAAGTATAAAAAATGGTACGGTTTGATCATGGACATGGCACTGTCGGAGGAACAGATTTAACAGGCAAAAAAGTAAAGAATCAGAAAAATATAAAGACTCTATCCGTGTATTGAGAAGGAAGAAGTTATTTCTAACTGGACTCCACCTGCAATCTTGTGAGTCGTTTTTTTCTTCTTCTTAAAACCACTCCCTATATCGCACGCATTTGGCTATGATGCATAATGCCTGGTATGCCCTTATCAGACTGGGTATCATTATTTGCATAAGAGGTTTCGTATATTTTTATCACTTTCTTAGCCTGCTTCTCTCGAGTTCAGTAATAATAAGGCTCATATAGTTTCTGTTTAAGCGTAGCTTAGGTATGGTACAAGGCTGATAGTATGGAGCACAGAGTGAGGACCGGGATCGCTTTTCAGACCTATTTGATGTAGCGAAACAAGATGGCTGACAATTACAACACGTCGAGGTGCCCTATTGATTTTCTAGGCGTAGCTTAGATGTGGCTCAAGACCAAAAGTATAGGGTACCCAGTGAGGATCGAACTCTCTACTCAATCGTAATCGTTCTAGCAAGACAAGCTTGCTAGCCATTACAACAGGTCGAGGTGCCCAATAAGGCCCTTATGGCTTCTGATCTTAATTGATGATTAAGATAAACTACAATGAATATCCCGTTCAGTACCATCGATTTGCTTCCCAGTTGCCTGGCCATAACTAGCTGGGAATGTTCCTTGGGTGATGCCGCACTGTACATCTCTATTCAGGAGGAGGAGCAGTCAGGGGAGCAGCATAGCCGGGGCCGGGGGAGGTCAAGAATGTTTTTGTTTTGTTTTTTAAAATTTGAAGAATGAGGTAACAAAGGCAACCTTGAATGTCACATCGAGATAAGAGGGAACACCCTCAATCGCACACCGTGTGAGCGAACTTAATTACTCGACCTGAAGGTACTTTTAAATGCCCCCTCCACTTGCAAGATTATGCCCCTCCGTTTATGAAAACTTTTATGGTCCGGTTCCTTGTACCCCGGGTGGTAGTCCAAGGTAGAACCAATAAAGAAGAACTCGAACACGTATATGGAATAACACAGATATATTACAAACAGGAATATATACAGAGAAGTAGAAAGTGTTAGGTTTGCCTATCGTCCGGTTCACTCTCTGGATTTAGGATTGGTTTTCCGATTCCTTCTAAAGTATTTTTTCACTATTTCATTCCCAGTCACCCCTTTCGTCTTAGTGTCATTATAGCCTTGCTTGGGGTGAATTGATAAAAAAATAAAAACTGTACATAGTTAAGTATCACTTAACATCAGAATTTATACAAAGAGAATGCATATATTTACTACCGTGCCTTATCCCAGATCTCATGTAATGATTCAGTAAGGGATTGTACAAAACAGAAAGCAAAAGTTGTTAATAATAATAATAATACAAATAATAATAATAATAATAATAATAATAAAAATTGTTCTGACAAGTACAGCCCACACCTTACGAATGGCTTTATCTATGTAATTTTTTTTTTTTTTTTTTTTTTGTCAGTGGAAAGTGTCATGATGCCATTTCTAACCTTAGGTCCCTGGGTGGGACCCGGAAAGAAATGTGTAAACGCCAGAAATCAAAGAAAATTAATAATAATAATAATAATAATAATAATAATAATAATAATAATAATGAGAAACAAAAGAAGAAAAGGAAGAGGAAGACGAAGAAATACGAATGGAAAAATACACCAAAAATTTCCCTGGCAACATGAAGATACGAGAAGTCCAGAATATTATCCTCCTCGGCACTGCTTATATATTAAGGAAGATATATTAAAGGGACTCTATCCCTCGAATAAATCCATCATGTACTCATGATATCCCCAAGCTCAAGGGCAAGGGATGGACATAGTTTCATGAGTCAACAATTAAAGGAAAAAAATTTCTGAATAATAATAATAATAATAATAATAATAATAATAATAATAATAATATCTAAGGGGATATTAATAAAATTCAGACAAACAATAAACGTCGTCTTTCAGGAGAAAAGGGCTAAACCACATAAGTGAACGTTGCAAATTGGCTCAAAGCGAATATAAAAGAGGGAAGGAGAGTGTGAGGACAGTGATACCCTGGGAAATGCGCAAACGACTTGGGATTGGTCATGCAAGCAAGTGACATCAGCACAAAGAAATGACTGTGCTAGAAAATGAAAAGAAATTTAATCCAAACCGACTATTTCCATTAAAGCAAGGAGACCGGATCTGTATTGTGAAAAAGGGAAATAAAATTATTCTAGATCACAGGCTGAAGATCAATGGAGCCTAAAGTAAAAGTAAAGTTACCAGGACCTCGCCTGAGAAGTTTTAAAAAGTCCCTTACGAACATAGCTCTTGAGATTTTCATGCTGACAAGTTTTCCATCTTGGGAATTCAGACTTTTCCTTCTGCTAGCCAGACAAGAATGTCCGCTCTACAGTGTGTTCCAAACGTCACGCGACAATTGGTATAAAATATATACTTGTGAAATAGCAACCAGGGAAAATTTGCATGATATCATCTTCCATAATACGACCAATAAAATTTCTTAATAATATATAGTCATATAGAGAAACATGATTCCATTTGGTAAATCAATATAAAATTTACGTCATCAATGGTAATGCGATTTGTACTTTTTAACCCATAGCTGAGGGAGAGGATATAGACTCATCCCCTTTCCAGGAGCATTTGAGCGAAAGTGAACATAACGAACGACGCGAATTCAAGGCCGGCTCGCCGATTTCACGTTTCGATCCGCTAACCATTGTACTCCAAGCACGTCGATATATCCATCCATCCACCCATCCATCTATATATGATGGCTGTCACCAATCGTTGTCGAGTATGACCATCAGAAGAAATCATAATAAGATTTAGTTGAGCTTTCAAAGAATATGATATGGTTCTTTAGGTCGGACAAACTTTTAAAACCTTAGGCACATATTTTCAATGGTTAGACTCTTATTTTTCGGTTACAGCTAGCCATTTAACATGGAATAAAAATCTTACGATATTAAGGAATGCTTACGCATTATAACTGCACCCCTACACTGAAATGTTATGAGCTGCTTTCAGTAAAACTACTCACCAAATTTGGCTGTGGTGAATGTGCTTGATATATCTGTATCAGACTGGATGCTATGGTGGGTATATTTGGTTTCGTATATTTATATCCATGTGTTACTATGTTTGGCGTACTGCTAACTCGCTCAGTAATAATAATAATAATAATAACAATAATACGGGAAGGAAACTGAAAGAAACTGGTATGAACACCAACCAGACCCGGTTACGGAGATAAGACCTGTTACAATTCTATGGGACTACACAATACACACTGACAGAACAATCAAAGCCAACCGCCCAGGAATTGTTATTAAAGACCACAAACAAAAAAAAGTGCCTCCTTATTGATATGGCAGTTCCTGCTGACTGCAATGTATCTTTGAAGATATTCAAAAAGCTGTCAAAATACAAGAACCTTGAAATAGAAATCTCAAAAATGTGGCATATGGGAAAATCAACAATCCCTGTTGTAGTTGGAGCCCTCGGATTGGTTGGAAAAGATTGCAGTAGACTAATTGAAGGGATTCCTGGAAGTCCATGCCTCAAAGAAATACAAAAAATTGTTCTGACAAGTACAGCCCACACCTTACGAAGGGCTTTATCTATATAATTTTTTTTTTTTTGTCAACGGAAAGTGTCATGATGCCATTTCTAACCTTAGATCCCTGGGCGGGACCCGGAAAGAAATGTGTAGACGCCAGAAATCAAAGAAAATAATAATAATAATAATAATAATGTTTACTTTTTGTGGCCTTGTGTCAAACTAATCGAAGTTTAATAAATACTGATGTATCTGTCGTATAACCGTGCTGCTTCCCAGTCGTGTTTCTATCTGTTTTTTTGTATAGGCGTTTCGCTATATAGTCAGGCGTCCCAGCGTGGGATCATCGTTAGCTCGGCTAGTTTGGTTAATTATGCGTAGTGAGTCTAATCCGTATTCAGGTCCCTGTACAAAATTCGACACAAAACAATCCAACAAATGTTGAGCTATCGTAAAAATTCAGCCGACCCAGCTTAACTATTTGGAGGCCTTCCGCAAAAGACACGTTTAATAAACGTTCAGTTAATATTTACACCATTAACATTGTTCAGTCAGTTGTCCTCATCATTATTATCATATTCACGACGTTTCGGTCGTTGTACGCTCCGGTCTTCTTCAGCTATTAGAATACAAGTATATCACCTGAAGAAGACCAGAGCGTATAACGGCCGAAACGTCGTGAATATCATAATAAAGATGAGAACAAGAGTCCGAACAATGTAAGTAGTGTAAATAATTACAATACCTTATCTTAGATGTATAGACAGATTCTGTTAATAGTTTGAGAGTGCATTTTTATTGTTAGTTATTCTGTTTAGCTTACTGAAAATGGTGCAATGAAGGAGGAAGATAGTATTGCGCCAAGTTGGGAAAACCTGTCTGCTTTGAAAATCAGCATTTGAAAACCTTTCTTTTGTATATTCCTGGTCTTGAACACCCGACCACTGGTGAGAAACCGAAAGTGTATGAGTGCGAAGAATGTCCTGCTACATATGTAAGCTATTTCTGAATTATTGCTCCATTTTCGTAGCCTTGAGCCAGTATTGATTCAATTCAACAAATATCCTCCTGGGGCTTAACAGTCTTCTTTTTCTTTTTTTTTTTTTTTTCTTTCTTCTTCCAAACAAAACTGCTAGGATGTTTTCTCGAAATATTTAAATTTATTTCTCATCAAAACCGGAAAAGTTGCGCTGCAAGTTTCGACGCCATTTTGCAAAGCTGACGAACGATGCACGAACTTTTAAGGAAAAAAAAGGCGGGGAATGGGATGAAATGGAAAAAAACCGGAAGTGGAAGTGATCCGAAGTAGGTTAAAGAAAGAAAAAAAAAAAGAAGTCGGAAATCCGCCCCTTTACACCCTAAAGAACGGATATAGCAATAAGTATAATAATTTTGGTGATAATAAAATTTTGACGTTTGTATTTACAGATTTTAGGGGCGTCTACATAGTTTTGCGAAATAAAACCAAATTTCTGTTGCATGTAATTACAAGAAATGACTCATTATAGCAAAAGGACTGCTCTGCAGGTGTCCGGTGCATGAGTGTGAAGTAAAAGGAATAGACATCGTCATAGTAAATACTTCTTTTATATAATACAATGAAAATATCCATAGTGGCATAAGTTTATACTTTTTATCTAGTAAACAAGAGTACAGAAAAATGGCGTACCGTAATATGGCCATGCAAATATTCTCCATTTTGTATGTTGGTTCATTCGAGCGGATTTCCTCATATTTCTTTCTCTAAAAGTAGAATTTGAAATATTAAGAGTGTAGGTAATTAAAGGTTTGGTTTGGTTTGGTTTGTTTTACGGCATATCAACCTCATTGGGTCATTTAATGCCGTCAACATTTTTTTTTTTTTTTGCTGGATAGATTTTTGTTTTGTCAAAAATCTATTTCTGTTAATATTTTTTTTCCTCAAAAACATATAGCTGGCAACATTATTTTTTCAAAATTGTGTAGCTGGCAACATTATTTTATAAAAACGAACAGCTGGCAACATTATTTTTTCAAAAACGTATTATCAGAGGCCTTGCTGTTGGATGTAGTTTATCGTCATACCCAGGACGCGGATGTAGTTTATCGTCATATACAGGACGCGGATGTAGTTTGTCTAGGTATTAAAAAAAAATTTCTCAACTAACTTATAAGCTAAACAAAGAATAGAACAATAATAATCTCATTCTGTGAAGTGTGGATGACAAAATGAAGACAAAGCGCGATTTTCAACACGGGGATATTATGTAATATGTATTTACTCAAACATGAGGTCAGGTTGTGACACAAGGTCGGTTTAATGTGGGGAACCCAAGCGCGTACACCCGGGCTAGGTACAAAAATTGCTCAAGCCCCCGTAACCGCGGTTGCGCTGGTCTCTCTCTCTCTCTCTCTCTCTCTCTCTCTCTCTCTCTCTCTGGTGCAATGTGATGGCGTGACCTCGGGCAACTGTTCCTCAGGGCTGGGGACCTCTCAGTATAAGTTTCCTCAGTTTGACGGAACCACTCTTGAGTGCACTATGCCCCCAAACAGAGATGCAACTGAAAGATGATAATAAACGTGTTACAAACTACTTTAGAGTAATTTATGTAATTAACGTTCTTGGTCACTTAACATGTAAAGTTGTGTCAATGTAACTTAACGTCTTCTTTTAAATTTGTGCATTATTATGTTCAGATTAATGTTCATTGCTTATTTTTATCACAACATTTTGATCGCTATACTCTGTCATTCTTTGAGTATTGGTCTTTTTTTAGAATGTTAACCATTTCTCTGATTAATGACCAGCAAACTTTCACTCATAAATTGCAACTGAGATATTTCTTGTGTAATAAAAAATTGGAAAACTATCACGAAATCTATTGATCCGGGGCAACATTTGCTTTCACACACTTCAATATCATCATATCCACTGTCTTGAATCACTGAGTCGTCGATTAAAGAGACACTGGGTAAAGTAATTTCTTTGGTAACAAAATAAAGAATACTGAGCATTTACGTGATATCTGTTCTTCTTTACGGCAGCGTATGTTGGACGATTTCCTCAAAGATGAAGAAGAGACTCGAGACGACGGAGATGTAGTTCTACAGAAGGATGCTAAGGATATCATGGACCGAGCGTGAGCAACGATGAGGTCTTAGAGAGGATGCAGACAAGGGGGGCTTATACTTAACATTAGGAAGAGGCAGCTGAAGTATCTGGGACACATAATGAGGAAGGACAAGTTAAGTAGCACGTAACATCAGGATTTGTTTAAAGACAACGTATATATTTATTACATTGTTTTACACTAGATCTCGTATAATGAACCGGTAAGAGATTACACTAAACAGAAAGAAAAAAGATAATAATAATAATAATAATAATAATAATAATTGCCTCCTTATTGATATGACAGTCCCTGCAGACTGCAATGTAACTTTGACGATCTTCAAAAAGCTATCAAAATACAACGACCTTGAAATCGAAATCTCAAAAATGTGGCACATGGGAACATCAACAATCCCTGTTGTAGTTGGAGCCCTCGGATTGGTTGAAAAAGATTCTAGTAGACTCATTGAAGGGATTCCTGGAAGCCTATGTCTTAAAGAAATACAACAACAAAAAAAATTCTCACGAGTACAGCCCACACCTTACGAAGAGCTTTATCTATGTAATTTTTTTTTTTTTAAATTGGCCAGTGGAAAATGTCACAATGCCATTTCTGACCTTAGGTCTCTGGGCGGGAGTCGGAAAGAAATGAGTACGCACCAGAAATCAAATAATAATAATAATAATCGTGTTATAATTGTGCTTGTCCCTCCCTTTGTTAGTTCACTCGACTGTCACGTCCTGCCAATACCTCATAAATAATGGACTATTCTGAATTATTTTCCAATTATTATTGAGAGAAATGTTCGCAAGACGCGGCTATTATTATTATTATTATTATTAGTAGTAGTAGTAGTAGTAGTAATAATAATAATAAGAAGAAGACGAAGAAGAAAGAAAGAAAGAAAGAAAGAAAGAAAGAAAGAAAGAAAGAAAGAAAGAAGGATGAACCTGTGCAAGAATGGAAAAATATAACCAAGAATAATGTTAGGTAAGCAAACAAAACCCCCAAAATGGAAATCAACAGAAAATGGCTAGGGAATTGAATTTTTACTCTATCATCTGTTATCAATACATAAAACCTCTTGTGCAAATTCTATCAATGCTAATTAATAACCCCAATGAAATTCCAGAATGGACCAATGAAGCTATTATATATCTCCTACAAAAAATTGGCAAAACAGAAGATCCCAAAAATTATAGGCCAATAACATGTCTGCCCACCACATATATATTGATTATGTCTGTCCTGACGAAATGTACTTACTCTTTTCTCGAATAAAATATCATTCTTCCCCTGGAAGAGAAGGGATGTTGGAGAGGTTCATATGATTGCAAAGATCAACTACTATTAGATAAAACGATCCTATAAAATTGCACGAAAAAAAAAAAAAGAAAAAAGGTAGAAATCTCAGCACAGCTTGTATAGATCACCGTAAAACCTTTGTTTGGGTCCTTAAAGATTTGGAAATGTACAAAGTCTCCTCAGTGATAATGGATTTCCTTAAATATAGTATATACCTATGGAAAACCACATTATACCTTAATCACACCAATTCCAAAATACAAGGCTCTTGAAGTGAAAATCTCAAAAATGTTGCACATGAAGACATCAGTAATTCCAATTGTGGCTGGAGCACTCGGATTGGAAAAGGGTCCGACAGACTCGTTGAAGTGAATCCTGGTAGCCCATACCTTAAAGAAATACAACAAATTGTACTCACAAGTACAGATCATACATTTGAAAGAGCTTTATCCACTTAAAATGTAAGCTATTTGTTGACATTAGGTTTCTGGTTGGGACCCTGAAGGAAATACATATACAACAGAAATCAAAGGATAATAATAATAATAATAATAATAATAATAATAATAATAATAATGTAGACATTCTTAAAAATATCCAGAATGTACCGACCTTTCAACCTTTAAAAACATGGAGATAATCTCATATGCTATTAACGTTCCGCCCCAGGAGAATGGAAAAAATGACAGGGGATTTCCATAAGATTTATATTAAACTGATTAATTGCGCTTATAACGAATCAACTGACAAATTTCAAGATAAGCATAATCCTCGTTATGTTAATTGCGTTTCAGTTGCACTCTTTTCACGCTGGTTGCTTTTCATTCGTTGTCTCGCGTTGATTACTAGTACAACCGTTTTTTTCTCAAGACAAGCGATGTTTGTACAAAGATCTGTATTTTTGTATGAGGCACTCGATGAGAATCGAGCTCACTAGTAATGGTTAGCCTACCTAGGTCACTAAACTAACCCTTACCTCACACTGTTAGTGATTTATCAGCCTATAAGCCTCTGAAAAGGAAGATATAGAAATTCTCTAAAGAATAAAGGCGCAATCAGCTAGTTTTGAAGATTTTAATTTTCATGCTTTGCGCTGAAATGTATCAAATCGAAAATCGACATTTACTAAAACAAATTCTTTGTCATTGAGTTGGAAAAAGGTTAATTTCCCTATTTGTAAATTCGTGTTGACTACGATAAAAATTAAAAACGAAACCCACACAAATATTTTTCTTTTATAAAGGTCAGTTTTAAGCAAATCGTCAACTAATTGTTATTGCAATAAACCTATAAGGAGTGATGACAACTGTAAAAAAAAAAAAAAAACAGGGACTTGATATTAGTTCTGTTTTAGACATTTGTCCACGTGCTGACAATTCAGCCGATGATAAGTTTTTAAAGTTATATTTAATTTTCCTGTATCTTTCCCGATGTAAAATTGTAATCGGCGTTTGTTGAATGTTTTTCAACACACTGTGTATGATTCATGAATCGGAAGTAGCGACCCTGAAGAAATATCGTAGATGTTTTTATTTATTTATCATTCAATATATATATATATATATATATATATATATATATATATATATATATAATACTCGTTTGGAAAAAAAAAAACCTCAGATAGCTCAACTTATAGATATGTCAAAACAAATCGCTACACGAGGTAAAATTGGAAATAAAAAAAGAAAGAACTAAAAACATGCGAACAGTGTGAAATAAATGGTCAAGTGCCTTAAGTCTTTAGTCCAAAGAAAAAAAAAACAAGCGAATAGTAAGATTAAAACGTAGATTGCTCAATACGCTAAGTAGAGCAGGAATAACTTACCCTGAAGATCCGTTTAGGTGAAAACTAGGTAGGTTTTCCTGGCTTTTTAGGTTTTAGGAATCGAACTTGTATCCTATACGGAACCGTCATATAGCCTGACATGGCTTAACCGATTGGGCAACAGAGGAGCGTTTGGTTAGCAAGGTTTATTTTACTGTTTTTAAACACAATTCTCCATGATTTTCCCTTATTCATTCATATCTGTTCAACGCGAATCCAAATGTAAACAAATGACGTCATACATTATGAGATGGACAAAGTCCGACAATTATTAAAAAAAAACAAACTATGAGGAATACTGAGTTTCAATGTGGCCCTCGTGCACAAAAGGGACCCCTCATCGGTCATATTTAGCCACCATAGCTGGACCCACAAACTTGCCAATTTAGTAAGATTCAACCCAACCTTATGACATTTCTCTTTGAAATTATTAAAAACTAGCAGTAGAGCCCGGCGTTGCCCGGGGATGTAACAGTAAGAGATAGATCGACCATCATAAAGACTGAAAAATAAAATTGACAAATATTATTGTTTAAGGTTGACGGACACGCATGTCTTAATTAGTTTTTTTTTTTTTTTATGAATTGGTCAAACCCAAACTCAAACAAAAACATTGTTTTCAATCGTTATGAGTCTATCGATTGAATAGAATTTTATTATAAACAATTGTCTTATAAATGGAATTTTTAATGCATTCTGAATGTAAAAATAAAGAAAAAAGTGTGCAAGACAATAAGAAACACTACCTGCCAAAAAAAAGTGAAGTTTTGTTGAAATAGGTTGAAAAATGTAGGAAATCCGATCCCATATATAAACGAACACACACACACACACACAAAGAACCAACCTGGGTTTTATAATAAGTATAACTTGATAACTCAATATTAATAAGTATAACTCGATATGAGTTGCCCCCCTTCCATTAATGCCTCTTAATCGCATTTTCAATTTGATTTCGTGCAAAAACAATTGTGTTTTTCCAATTTTTGGCACTGTCAGAACCACCGCAAGGTAATTTTACGCAGTCCTGAGAAGTTTTGTTGAAATCGGTTGAAAAATGTAGGAAATCCGATCCAATATATAAACGTACAGACACACACACACGCACAATCTGCGTTTTATAATAAGTAAGATAACTATTCCTCGTGTCTTTCCTTTAAGGATACCTAAAGCGATACTCGGAAATTTCGGTAACGGAAAATTCGGTAATTTTGACAAGGGAGGAAAATTCGGTAATTATGAAATAAAAGTCGATTAAAAATTGATTTTAGGTTCGTTCTTTATTTACTGTTTTATTTTTTTTATTATTGAAATAATAATTTGGAAAGAGGATACATGAACTTAACTTTAACTTCGATAAATCGATTTTATTTGCTTGCAAACAATAGAGTATAGTAATTAAATAAATAAATAATTATTTAAATTTTTTTTAAATATTAGAGGCGAGGCTTCACCCCCTAAACTCATCATCCAGAGAGTACGGCCCTGGTATTGTTGCAGTGGGTTTTTAACTGGAATGGAACCCATGATTTTTTTTAGTTAATACTTATTTAAACGTATGTGGGGGAATCTAGCCCCCTCCAAAAAATACGGCTCTGGTCTTGTTGTATTGGAGTTTTATCTAGACCACCATAGTTAATAATACTTTAAAAAACATCGAGGAAGAAGGCCTAGCCACCTAAGATCCCTTTCTCTAAGTACAGCCCTGCTATTGTTGTACTGAGATTTTATCTGGACCTCACGATTTTCAGTTATTTAAAAATATAAAAGAGGTGGGATTAGCCCCGAAATTTCTACTCCAGAACGGTCTTACAATCAATTTTCAATCAACTTTTATTTATATTCAATTAAATCACCATTAGTGTCAACCACGGCCTCCAGAAGATTTCGGTCTGGACGGTCTTCTTGTTTAAGAACGTGAATTCTGCCATAATCCTTACCCCTCCCGTTCATCTTTGGTGTTAAAAGAAGTTTTGTTGGTCTCTCGTTCAACTGCGTCCCACATGTAATAATCAAGGGGTGGGCACCTCGATGTGATGTAATTGTTAGCCAGCTTGTCTCGCTAGAACAATTACGACTGAGTAGTGAGTTCGATCCTCACTGGGTGTCTCATACTTTAGGCCTTGTGCCACATCTGAGCTACACTTGGAAAATCACTATAATAATCAAGAGGTTGCAGTTTGGGAAGTTACGTGGCTAGATGTAAGGAGTGATGTGGTCGCAGAAATTGTCTGACATCCATGACTGGATTCTCCCGCTTGTATGGCATGGTGCAGAGTCTTGTTGCCAGACTTCCAACAGCCAGCCTCTTGACCCAGAGCAACGCTACCTCCTCAAGGCACTTGATGTAGGCCTTCGCCCTATGAATGGAGGCATAAGGTCGCCATTAGACTCATCCAGCTCTTTCCGAATTCTCTGCACTCTCACCAGATTGACAGCCAAACACTCTGAAACGTTCGTATTGGAGCTTCTGGAGTGAATGTCAATCAGTACAGCATGCCGTGTCCAAATCTCTGGCGGAATCAGCTGCATGATTTGTCTCAAAGACGGTACCATACTGATCCTACAATACTTCACAATATTCGCTTTGTAAACATATGTATGTTTGTGACACATAATGTCCATGTTTTTAGAAATATATATATTTCAAGATTTAGATTATCATATATATATATATATATATATATATATATATATATATATATATATATATATATATATATATATATGTGTGTGTGTGTGTGTTATAGCAAAATTGTCCAAATTGTGTAACAGTATAATCGTTCATCCCACTTGATGTTTGATATCTAAAAAAAAATTAAACTAATTGAGTTTCTTTTTTCCAGGTTTTCAGATAAGACGTTTAGCCATCTTGACACCATTTGTCGTAAGAATCACGGAAAACCCCTTTGAGTTATTCAGCTAGAAAGAGAACAGATTAAAATCGTTTTGTGTGAGCCGCACTATGTCTTACCAACTGAGCAATGGTGAGACGAAAAAGATAATTCAGGCCTTCAGTAATGATACCAACATTCATACTCAGGCTTCCATCTTCAAAATCTTTTTTCAAAAACCATCAAGAGAACATAAAATAAGTTTAAAGATGAGGGAATAGTGGAGAGGAAACTGGATCAGGAGGTCACAACAGGAAGAGGGATCATCATTTCAATTTATAGCCAAGAAGATCAATTAGAAAAGATCCAACTCAATTCATAAGACGTTTGGCACATCAGAGAGGAGTTTCAGCAATGACAGTTTAATGATTAGTGAAAAAAGAATTGAAAATGAAATTATACGCGAAACGTGTGAGGCACCTTGTTACTCCAAGACAGAAAGTTAGAAAGTTAGTGAGTGCGAAGAAAGTTGGGAAATGATGCTGGAACATATATATATATATATATAAACTTCATTTCAATACTTCATGAGCTTCCGGTCCTTATCTATGATTAATTAATGATAAATATGTCATTTTCGTTTATGGTCGATTTCATCAAGATTCTTCTATTAAGCATATTATACATTCTTATTGCTCAAAATAGAGCCAAATAGTGTTATAAAAACCTTGGAGAATCTTTAATGATTTCTCAGATACAACGGTTCAAAGATTAATCTAATAAAATGACAATTTTGCTTTTACATGTACACGATTTGGACAATTTTGCTGTTATACCCCACATACAGAAATCATCGTCGTCGTCGACTCTCCCGCCGAGTCCGATGTATGAAGGTCAAGCAGATCAGTTCCCAGGAAACCGACAGCGGCACATGAGATTTGATTATAGTGGTGAAGGTTTCGTGCGACCATCCACACTTTTTTGAAGGGCCGAATTCAGAGACCTGGTGCACTAAGTGACACTAAATGACACAAACGACCCTCCGCAGGTTTTAAATTCAGAGTTGTCCTTCCTAGACCAGTTGCCATCCAAGGCTATAGAACCCAGTCTGTCCTGCTATTTACCCATAGGGAGAAGAAGGGGATTCACAGCTTTCCCAAGGGTATTAGCACGCAAGTGAATGTCATGGATTCGACTGGAATATATATATATATATATATATATATATATATAAACAAAAGAACAGTAAGATATATAATCCGGTGTTCTTATGGATATTTTATTTTTACAAAATAACTAATGCTTTTAATTTAATTGCAAAATTAAATTCGGTGCTTTAGCTTCTATTTTTGAAACATGGTTAGAACTGTGTAAAGGAAAAAACATATTTTAAATCAATTAATTTATAATATATATATATATATATATATATATATATATATATATATATAAGAGAGAATATATATATATATATATATATATATATATATATATATATATATATATATATACGAAAATGTTTATCCTGAATTTCATTTGAGATCGAAAGCAAGATTTTGGCTCTATATAACTAGCTTAGCGACATGGTGGGCCCTTAAATTACATAGCTAAGGTGAGTTAAGTGAATGTACAAACCTTATTTGATTAAATGGTAATTTGAGTAAGAATTGACTTCATGACAGGTGCGAATTGTTGTGACTGTCACACTGTAATCGGCGCCTGTTTTCGAAGGAGTTTTATATTCAACCACCTTCGACAGTATCAAATAGTTTACAGTAAAAGGGAGGCTGTAGAAATTTTCAGCATTATTTGATACATACACAGAAGTCTATTACCTTATTCCATCATGAAACTATTCCAATGGATTTCAATCCTGATTTTTCAATTAAATTGCGTATTTTAAGAAACCTGCCGATATATTCAACAATTTGAAGCGTTGACTAACCAAGCAAAGTTACAGAATGCGAAACAAATACAAGTCTGGCGTTTCTGGGGTGTATGACATAATTCCTTGCTGCGTAGCGTTTGTAACATTAGAACGGCTACTGTTATATAGCTAAATTATCAATCGACTTCACTCCCTCCAAAAGGATGTTTCTGTTTCAATGCGTCATTCAAATGAACCAATGTCTCGTGTAGTAACACTTCTTTTCTTTCAACATGTTTTAAATAACGAGATACGATACGAGACTCTGCCCTTCGACATAGCCTCGTCTTGGGATCCTCTCTGTCCGGAGGCAGAGAGTTTGACCAGCACAGCTGGAGACGAATCTCCAGCTGCAGACCAACATACAGTATTTACTACTGCAGTTATGTGAATGGGGACATACCCATTATTGTCAGTAGGTATGCTACAATAGTTATTAAGTAAAAACTATATTTACTAATCATAAAAGAAAATGCTTACTACAATTTAGCAACCCCCTAGTATTTAAAAAATAATTTTTATTTTTTGCGTGTGTATAAGCATACTGGGTATTGTATATAATTGAGTTACAATAAAATTTGTATTTTATATGAAAGCTACTTTATTAAAATTGAAATGTAGTAGATTGGGGACCCCATATCATTGATTCGGCGGGCAGTGCGCAGGGGATCCTCGCAAACGGCTCTGTATATATGGATATATACCAACTAATATGCAGCCTTGCAAATGTGGTTTCTATGAGCGCATGCCGCTGTCGAGGGCAGGTTATGTTAACCATTTAATCGGCATCATAACCACGGTAAGGTAAAAGGACAGGATTTATACGTAAATCCTTTCGGCTTATTTTGATGGATAATTTTAACAACTTAAAACAATACTATTATTAGGTGTAATATGTCGTTGGATAATAGGAGGTTCGTCTATCGTTCTGTTCACAATCCTCCCCGATCTTGTGAACAGGAGTAGAGTTTTATCATTTGTTTCTTGATAAGGATTAGTTTCCGGTTCCTTTTTCATTCACTTCCATTAGCCCCTTGCGTCTTAGTGGAGTTATCGCCTTGCTTGGGATGAACAGATTAAAAATAAAAAAAGAATGCATTTAAATCATTAATTGTTAATGATACTTACTATCTACCTCCTGTTTTGCTTTGTTTGGCTCAAGGTCACAAGTATAGAGCAATCAATGGGAATCGACATCCTTACTTAGTAGTCATGATCAACCAGACCAACTCGCTAACAATTGGTTAACTCCTGATACCTAATCAGTAAGGAACTGTCCGTGTCAGACTGACTTCTAAGAGAGCATATGTTTAAATCACGCCAGAGGTTAATTCTTATTTTCTGGCCAATGCTGCCCATTTAACGATTGCAGAATGTAAAAACGACCAGAGTTTTACAACGGGTTTCTCCTTATTTTTAGATAGGTTACTGCTAGTGACCAAAGAAAGAACCTTGTCCTAAATTTATAACAAAGAAGTAACGGTTAATAGTTTTGTGACGTCAACGAACACTCGTTGCCACTTTTCTGATGTCAACGAATACTCGTTGTGACTTTTGTGATGCTAACAAATACTTGTTGTGACTTTCGTAATGCCCGTTGTAGTAGAAACTTTGTAATCGCAGATACAACGATAGTAACGCCGTTGGACAATACTGGTGTCAGACGCCTTCGTATAGCACTCGCACTAATAGTACTTGCTCGATAATACTCGCTCGAATACTAACCCGTATAGTGGTCTGAATAGAGAAATAGTGTAGTGAATACTATAGAGAATAGTGGTCTGTATAGTAATAGAGGATAGACTAGAAATGAAGATCCAAATAGTAATAGAGAACAGAATAGAAATAACGATCAATTAGACACACGCTACCTCCTATATATGCGTTTCCTCTATGGTCAAGTAGTCTGCTTAATTCAATAATGGGATCACCCGTGTTTGCTCACTGGCGATCTATGTTCAACCTCAAGCCTCGGCACTTTATTCCTATATGACAATATTCAAAATATCTTGCGCAGGTATAGATATGAAATGTTCTGGGTTTAGTAAGACACGCACAAATAAATATGCGGCACGCAGTAAAAACCTGAACTCATTAATCAATTGCAATCGTCTGTGAGTTTTGCTTTCTAAACATTTCACGGTAAGGCTCGCGTTTTTACGCTTGAGATAAGTCTATCATTATGTGTCTGTGCTCGTTCGTGAGTTTCGCTATGGTTTTGAAAAAGTCAGCTTCAAGATCTTCTCATCCTTATAATTGCTTTCTCATTCTCTATGCGCATGCGCAGTTCATTAACTGAACGTCAAACCATTAGTCGCTGGCAGAGGTCAGCCTTACGGTCCTGCGCAATTTAACCACAAGTAGAAGAGAACATAACACCATAATAGGTGGGTGAGAGGAGGGAGTCCAAGTAAGGCCTACGTGCCTCTGGAGAAGACAAATTCGCCTGCAATATATTCGACAAGATAATCCCTGGGGCACATCTTTACATGTCCATGTCTGCCATTGCCTATCTCAGCATTTTTTTTTTTTACTTGAGCGTTCACCCAGAACAAGACTTCTATTTCCTGTCTCCTGACCTACCTTGTCATTTCGGCTTTCAACCCCCTCATCCCGATTTCAAATTCACTTTGGCCAGTTTTGACTCTAATCCGACCGTTTTTCAGCCAGGAATTGTGACGTACTTACCGTATTTTCCGGCTTACAAGACGCACCCTAAGAAAAAAAAATCTCATTCTCATACAACAAAATATTCACTATGTGTCCCTCACATACTGGCGCCACGTATTGTTTACATTAATCCCTCGCCCAATTTTGTTTGGATGGCAATGACATACTAGCCAAAAGCTCCGGCCTTCTTCAGGTGGTTGGAATGTCGAACTGAACCCTTTACGTCGCTCACTGGGGTAGACTGTTCTAGTTCCACGTGCCATGTCTAATGGATGTCAGTTATCAGTTATCTCTTGTTTATTTTCCCTCTGAAAGTTCTCCACTGCATTAGCCGGGTATTGAACTCTCAATCTTTTGGGTTCTGTCACTGGATCTAACCAAGGACACATGGCACAGTGGATAAAGGCGTTGAAGAAGGCCGGAGCGTACAACGGTCGAAACGTTGTAATAAATACGGCGACAAAGATGAGGATAATAGTCCGAATAATGTAAATAATGTACATAATACCTCATCACAGAAATATAAATAGCCAAAAGCAGAAAGGCTCCCGCCGCTGCTAGTAAACAGAGCATGTTTAAGCTTGTGGCTCGACTCCAGGAAGGTTTATAATCTTGGTAATACTTGTAACAGCTAATTACTGAGGTTACATCCTATAAAAGAATGAATTAGATAGATAGTTAACATTATAGTGTAATGACTCAACATATAAATCCACGTTCCTATCAGTCAAGACAATTAGGTGACTGTCCAAGCTTACTTGAGCCTGGGTGTTGCCTTACATTCATCTTGGAAGACACACACGTATTTCTTCAGGGGCATTTTTTAGGAAAAATAAGTGCGTCTTGTAAGCCGGAAAATACGGTATATTACAAATATTTTGGCAATGATAACTGTGAAAAATTAGCCGTTTCTACAGGAGAAACAGTTGGTGGTACTGTCAGTGGGAATTTATATAATATTTTTCTTGAAAGAAACTTTCAAGAAATTCGACTTTCCATGTTTACTATTATCACTCTTTCTAGTGTTAATGGCAGTTTCTTTCGAAAATACTTTTATCTAAATTAGTGTGGAAAGTCAGCATCTTGATTGTCACTATTTTCTCTTTTAGTTACATGTGCCAGCGCTTTTTGTCGTTACTACTCTCGAAAGTCTTGAACTGATGCAGATTTCACTATTTCGTAAAACCCTTTGTTTGTGATGTTAAAGCGCCAGGCTATAGGCTCCGATTAAGGAACGTCTAATGTTAATCATTGATCTTAGAAAATAGGTTGTATTTCAGAACTAATCGGACGATATGGATCGAGTTCACTCTCAATAGCTTTCAAGATCAGCATCCAAAAACCATGACCAGGTTATTTATGCATGTACAAAACTTTCCGGCTCTTTTCATAAAAAGCAACTACGAATTTTATTACAGCATGTTCAGTCTCATAGGTAAAAAAGGGATTGGGGTGCTGTAGAATTTTTGCGCACTTTATATTGAGAAAACCGCCTAAAACCTGGGTGTGCATTTGACCACTCAGTTCCGAAAGACTACACGATTAAGCAACTCTTGTGTCATTTTTGCACAAATAACATTAATTAGCAGCAGTAATATTATATATATTTATTAAATGACGTCTGGGTGACCAGATTGTTAAATTGCTGTCCTGATTTGATTTTGCTTTCTCCAATATCTTTTCAGAGGACAGAAAGTGTCACGCTGAAATCCGAAGTCGCATTGGGATAGTGAAAGATGCCTTCCAAAGGCCAAGCAAAATATTAAGAAACAGAAACAATTCGCTAGACACAAAGAAAAGAGTAATGAACTGTGATATAACATCGGTCCTCCTATATGACAATGAATTCAGAACAATCTTTTCAATGATAGAGACGTGAAGCAAAATAAATGTGGTTCTACAGAAGGATGCTGAGGATACTATGGAGCTAAAACGTGTGAGCAACGAAGAATTTTTAGAATAAATGAAAACAAAAAGGGCACTTATGCATAACATCGGAAAGAGAGACAGTTGAAATTTCTCGGGCACATAATGAGGAAAATAGGTTGGGAAATTTGATACACACAGGACAGTTTGAAGGCAAGAGGAATAGAGGAAAAAACAGCGCATAACCTACATAGCGAAGTTGTAGATGGATGGCGGGACAAGGTTTAGAAGAGATAAGAAAAAGACAACATTTATTAAGAGCTACAAAAATCGGGAAATTGTGAGACATAATCGTCTACATCCTGAAAAGATACGCCACATACCACAATTATCAACTTTTTCATTCTTTAATCGTCTTCTTTTAAAGACATTTTAGAGAAAATTTACTCAGTCCTTCACCGACGTTAAACAAAATCGAGCTTGGTCAGTAACCAGATGAGTGACCCCTTGGGAATACCAGTTCCTGTAAGCTTGGATGTGCAGGTGGTGTAATGGTTTGTCATATTCACTTATGTGCAGAAACCCTTAGGAATGGTATAAATAGACCTCTTCCACCCCCCAGCTACGGGTGGAATAGTAGGGCTTGGGTCAGAAAATCATTATAATCTCAAAAAATTTCTCAGAATCCAAAAATATGTTTCGGCTTAAAATTCTTTTTTTAAAAGAGGTTGATAACTCGTAAAAAACAAATCAATCGATAATCGTTAATCTACGGCAAGGAGTAAACTTTGTGAATCGGAAATGAAGTTGTGATGGAAAAAATGAACGCAAAAGAAAATAAAATTGCGTGTCAAAGGTTATTTAAACCAGAAATTCTTCGTATCTGAAGTTAATTCGCTAATCACTGCATTATTGCAAGTTTTTTCTTTGCTTTTACTTATAATATTCGTTCTTACTTATATATATATTTGTATTTATATGGGCAGCCCGGCATGGTGTAATGGTTAGCAAGCTTGTCTCGTTAGATCTGTTACGACTGAGAAGTAAGTTCGATCTTCACTGGGTGCCCCATACTTTCGGCACATCTAAGCTTTGCTTAGAAAATTATTTGGGCACCTCGAGGCGGTGTAATGGTTAGCAAGCTTGTCTCGCTAGAACAATTAGTAGTGAGTTCGATTGTCTTGCTAGATCGTTTGCGACTGAGTAATGAGTTTGATCTACACTGGGTGCTCCATACTTTTGGCCTTGTGCCACAGCTAGGCTTAGAAAATCATTTTGGGCTCCTCAACGTGGTTTAATGGTTCGGAAGCTTGTCTCGCTAGATCAGTTAAACTGAAAAGTGAGTTCGATCCTCACTAGGTGCTCCATAATTTTGGCCTTGTGCCACATCTAAGCTATGCTTAGAAAATAGGCCACCTTGACGTGGTGTAATGGTTAGGAAGCTTGTCTTTCTAGATCGTTTGCGACTGAGTTGTGAGTTCGATTCTCACTGGGTGCGCCATACTTTCGGCCTTGTGCCACATCTAAGCTACACTTAGAAAATCACTATATTTTTATTTATATGAATAGACCTTGTCTTATTTTTACTTTCTATTTTTGCTCGCCTAAAGTTATATTTATACTCGTAAAGAGTAGTATCGAAAAGTTCTCAAATTCTGGTTATCTAATTGCATAATTCGGCAGAAAAAAATACAGATAACGCTGTGCGGGAACGGCTCTGAGATCTTTACAATGGCTGACAAATTCGAGTGACCTGCTTGAATCAGATTTTGTGAGAATCTCACCGGATCTGTTATGGAGAACATCGAAATGTTTCACCAGTCTTTTGGTGGACATTCTTTTGGTCGAACAGATGTTTTGGAGTGGCACGCGTTTTTCAAATGCGGCCAAGTGTCGGTTCAGGATGATAAGCGCTTAGAACGATCAATCACCATCAGGACTCCAGAAAATGTGGAACGAATTTTGTGCACTCATCCATGAGGAGCGTCAACGAACACTCCATCAGCTCTCTCACATGATTGGAATACGTTATGGTGTCCCCCAGGAGATTCTCATGGAAAACTTGAATATGCATCGGGTTGCAACCTTTAAGAAGAGGACTTCCGCAATGGTTTTAAGGCGTGGAAGAAGCGATGGGGGTCGGTGTATACGTTCCCAAGGGGACTATTTCAAATGTGTTGGTGGCCAATAATATCCGAAATGTATTATTTACTAGATTAATGGTGTAGTTTTTTCAAATTCTCATGTCTCAACGTTTATATATATATATATATATATATATATATATATATATATATAATAAAATATTCTTAAACACTAATAAAACCATGGAATATTAGTGTTTAAGCGTTTTTAATATATCCTTACTCTGTCCTGGACATTGAGTTCTACCTAGATTCTATTCAAAAAATATACATGTATGTGTATGCACCTATGTATATATATTTATATATTTTGCATATGTATGTGTATATTTACCACTATCTATCTATCTATCTATCTATCTATCTATCTCTATATATATATATATATATATATATATACTACCACACAAAAGTATTCGACCGCACTCAAAAATTTTTATTTCTCATCCCAAATGTTTTATTTTCAATGAAACAAGTTAAGCACCACGATGTTTATATTTATTATACTAAATACAAGTCTTCTTGAGCCACATTAAATACAAATTAAAAAAAACAAAACAGAAAAAACATCTTAAACTTTTGATTCATCAAAATGCCCCCCTTTGCTCGCTATCACTTCTTCACAGATTCTCCGCATTCTTTCCACCAAAGACAGAAGGTTGACCGAAGCCAGATTTCCTACCAGAATTGCCAGAAGTGAGCCGCACTTGTGGCTTGTTTAGCTCTGACTCTTCGGTCAAGTTCATCCCACACCAGTTCAATGGGATTTAAGTCCCTTGATTCCACTGGTCAAGACATCAGTTGAAGAACGTGCTGCTCCTATTTGCTTTTAATGTACCACTGGCGGAGTTTACTTGTATGCTTTGGGGCATTATCTTGCATGAGTACAAATCCTTGCCCCGCGTCTAAGATAGGATTGCGTGATGCTGCAGTATGCTGTGAAAGCCGGGTTCAGTTTTCTTTTCACCTGGTGCAAACCACCAACTTTGAAATTGGCAAAAGCACCCCACACCATAAGAGAGACGTCTCCATGCTTTGCGGTGGGTGTAATACAGGGGGTTGCAGGGCTTTCACCAATTCTTCGCTGCACATAGACCCGCCTATTTGACCCAAAGATTTCAAACTTTGATTCATCAGACCAAAAGACTTTATTCCACTGCTCTATTGTCCAGTCTTTGTGTGCCTTTGCCCACTGGAACCATTTGACATTGTTTTGATTCCTCAAAAGTGGTTTTTTAACAGCAATTCTGCCATATAGGCCAACTTCACAGAGTCTTCTCCTCACAGTGGATGTTGACACATTTTTTTTTCACAACATTGGTTCAGTTGTGCAGTGATGCTTGGAGCAGTGAGCTTTCTGTCAAGCAAGCTTGTGACTCTGATATCTTGTTTGTCCTGTTTCCTGATGTTTCCTAACAGTATAATCCACTGTAGTTCTGGGAATTTTTATTTTTATTTTTTTAATTTCTCTGCTTGAAAATCGTTCTTTTTTAAAATAATGATCTCTTGTCTTTGTTCAAGTCTAACTTTACGTGTTCTGGGCATTTTGTTGAGAATAAAAGTTGTTGGTCCGGAAGGAATTTTCAAAATTTAGGTTTTAATTTAAACAAAATAAAAATAACAGATTTCATTACTGGGAAAGGTATATTGGTAGTATATGTAAAACAGGTAATATCTAGAAAGCAGTAATTCAACACAATATAGTCCAATGTGAGTTCAAGTGGTGGGTTAATGTAACTTTCAGAAAACGTTTTATTCATGCGCAGTACTAAAGAAAATCGCCTTCAAATCAATTTTTCAAAAGATACCTGGTTATACTAAGGTCAAAGTCACTGAGGAAGATTTGTATTTAGTATAATAAATAAAACCATTGTGGTGTTTAACATTTCATTAAAAATAATACTTTTAGGGTGAGAAATAAAACAATTTTAAGAGTTTGACAAATATATATATATATATTACAATGAATCATTCATACAAAAAGTAGATTAGTAAAGTTAATGATATAAAATGGCGAAATCTCTTCGCAAACAAAATTTTAAAAGTGGTTTAACTTACAAATCACTCGATGAATATTATGATCCTTGTTTTTAAAAATTATAAGCTGTATAAGTTTTTTCTTTAATACGCAAGTACTTTTGACTGTACATTCAGTCATCTTCAGTCATAGAAATTATTTTGTTTTTGGTAAAATTCAGGTAGCATCCGAGACGAAAAAATTAAAATGCGAATCGAAATATGTTTTCTTTGTTAACGGATACAAACGCTAAGGTTGAATTTTTTTGAAAATTTAAGAGAGTGCGTTTTTTTACTAATATGGCAATTTATATATATATATATATATATATATATTTTTTATAATATTATATATAAATATATATATATATTTATAATATAATATATATATATATATATATATATATATATATATATATATATATATATACAAATAAAAAAGGTAAAACACTATATGCTACAGCATTACCTTGGTTTCGACCTTGAGATCCCATCAGGTGGCAAGGTAACAAGTGTTCCTCAACGCGCACCAATCACCGGCATCGGAAGAAGGGGTGAGGTACGAAAGAGAAGAAAAATACTTTATTTATCTTCAATCAATCAGATTCTTACAGGCCGAGAACGTTTTTGCCCACGTGTCTACATTTTGACATAATTTCCATTCTCTCATTCAACAACGCCGCATTGTCCTAATACATAGCCATCGCCAACTTCTCCTCCTGATACATCCTACAGCTTTTGCCACTCGTTCAACCGAATCTTATTCTCCTCAAAATGCCCCACTTTATACTCGAACTCTTACCATGTTTTTCTTTCGATTTCCAGACATGGTCCGCCAGGTTCGTATTATACCTGGGCTTCTGCACCCTAAAAGAAGAAGCGTGGTTGTACCAGCGTTTCTTAAAAGAACCTTCGGTACATCCGATGGAAACTTTCCTTTGGCCACTGTCATCACTAACCCTTGTTCGGTAAACTACACCCTCTGTGCAACGTACAGCGTTCAAAGAGCATCTATTTTTGTTCCTGCAGTTTCACAATATATTACTTTCACTGCCTTTTTTAATTTACTTTGTAGAGGAATTCCTAGATAACCAACTTCTGATCTACTCTCCTTCCCTTTACTTTTTCTCACTCTCCTGAAGATGACTTATGTGAGTCGAAAGGTTGGATATCAAAATCTAGAGTAAATTAAAGGTTACTTTGACATTTCTATATAAAAAGAATCAACATCTAAATTCAGCGCACTTTCATATTTCTATATAAAAAGAAGCAAAGCTTAGAATAAATTACAGGTTATTTCGACATTTCTATATGTGAATACGAAATCCAACCACTGGGCGAGTGTAATTAAGCACATCCCGACGGGGCTTGAGTACAGGTTATCTAGGAATTCCTCAACAAAGGAAATATTTGAAGAAAAAAAAGAAAGAATATATAGCAGCATTAAAGGTGGAGGGGTATTGACATGATATATAAACCTCAGGTACATCCACGAATAAGAAACAAGAAGGCCAAGAATAATAAAAGTTATTTGGTTCACACCCCCGATCTTCAAAATGCAGGTGAAAACTAAGATTGGAAATGTATATTTTGCCTTTTAAGAAAATATTTCCTTAAATCCTGTAAATTGTCAAAGGTCTTTAACAGCAACTGTAAAATTAAGTTATAGTTGTACTGGCAATTTAAGTATAATAAGGAGTCAAAATGCGAGGAATTTGGATATAAATACACAAAAAAGCAGTGAAAGTAATATACTATGTAACTGCAGGAACAAAAATAATTGCCCTTTGGATGGGGTGTGCTGCACAGAGAGTGCGGTTTACCAGGTTGAAGTTAGTGATGACAGTGGTCAAAGGAAAATTTACGTCGTATAAATCGAGGGTTCTTGTAAGAAACGCTGATACAACCATGCTTATTCTTTTGGGGTACACCATGCATATAAAATGACCAATGAAATGCTTTGAGGGAGCTGTTTCCAGGGCACTTGATCTCCTTACGTCGTCGCAACGGTGGATGGCCTTCCCGCTAGTCCGATCTCTCACCATGTCATTATTTTCTCTGGGGCTACCTGAAACTTGAAGCCTACAAACATCGACAAGCAACAACTGACGAATTGAAGGCCTGAGACAATTTCTCTATATATATATAATTCTACGACTTCCGTTAGTCCGTCCGTCACACTCACTAAAATAGCCATACATTGACCGATCGAAACCGAACTTAGGGAAGTGCAAACAGATAAGGGGTTACAAAGTACAGTTGGCTTTACTAGCGTGTGTAGCTTAGTACTGTAAATTTTCATTAATTTTTTTTTTAAATTAAAAGTTTTATTATTCAATAAACAAACTATTCTCACTATTTTGAAAACAATTTAAAATAACAAATACTTATTTAATAAAAATGCAAAATTGTTTTTTGCATATATTTTCTTTAAGTTTTTATATATACAAGAATCCAGTTTTCAGTTTGCACTGCGTTTGCGAGAACTATAAACAAATCCCAAGGCCAAACGCTTCAAAAAGTTGGAATTTGGTCCCAGAAAGAAATATTTACGCATGGCCAGTTGTATGTTGCATGCTCAAGAGTAAGAAATAAATAAGATTTTATTCTTCGCTGTTAAAAAGGAAAAAAAAAACAATCTAGAAAAATATTGTTTACCATGAAGTCCTATAAAATTAAATTAAATTAAAGTAGTTATTTGTTCTTGTCAAAGTATTTTTCCAAACAAATCAGCTTATTCAAATTTCATCGATTGGTTTGCGAAATTGAACGAAACGTAGAGTTTGTAAATCTCGACAAAAATGTTAGCGATAAATTCAACAATACCGAATTCTGTGATGATTTCAACACGTGTCAGCGTTTTGCAAGAAAATTTTAGTTACAGAAAATTGCAGAAAATGACTCTTTGCGTAATGAAAACCTTCATAAATTGGATACAAAAATGCATAAAGAAAAAAGATCACCATTTGGAAGAAAGCAAATTAATGAAAATTGTAATGATAATAATAGCGGTTTCCTTATAAGGAAACAATCCGAATTCATTGATCAAGCAGCCAGTGTTACCGCCGGTGGAAATTTGTTCAATTTTTTTCTCTTAAAATAGTTTTTCAGGTTTCTCAAGTTCACTAACTGTTATCTCTCTTTCCAGTATTGATGGGAGTTTCCTTCCTAACCTTTTGTTTGAAACAGTGTAGAACGTTAACATTATGTTATTATTTTTTCTACGAATTACATACATATGCTATCCATTTGAGTTTTTGCTTTTGTTTAGATTAATCAAGTGATGTGGTTTCTGTTATTTGGTACAGTTCTTTGTTTATGATTCGGTGACCAGGTTCGAGAGACGATCTCCAGGCTTCATTCACTCAAAGACATTTTTAATAACTGATTTGAGAAAGCGGTTGTATACAGTTGACAGTTTATTTATTTCTGAACGGATTTCATGCTATGCATGCCATTTATATGAAAGTCCTCGTCCGATGAGTATATTTGTGAACACGCCTCGATATTTTAGGTTAGCGTTGGTTAACAAAGAAAAGTGAAACAAACTATATACTTTTAGTTTATCGAAAACAGTTTTATAAATAAACAGTTTTTCTAAATAACTTTTAGTCTTAATCTGTTTTTTTTTGTCAACTTGAAAAAATAATGTAGGACGTTTTATTGACGCACCCTCTAACTTCATTCGATGAAAATATTTTTTTTATAAAATTCCAAAGCAGGTGAAAACAATTCTTTTTGACGATAAACAAATTTGGTTACAATGTCCTTAACCATAGATTTTATATAGTAGGTATTCCGAATATTTTTATATAGCAGATATTCAGTAAATTTTATATAGCAGATATTCAGTAAATTTTATATAGCAGATATTCAGTAAATTTTATATAGCAGATATTCCAAGGATTCTTAACCATGGGCACTCATGGTTACCCACTGGAATACCAACTCACACACCCGTCCCTATACATGGAATTGCAATCAGTTCTATTATGAGACGATATTTATGGCTTTGGTTGAGGGCAAACAAAGGAAGAATACGAAGTACAGAGTGACTTCATCACTTCCTGTTAAAAGAAAAGAAAGTAAGAAAAACAAACGGAGAGAAAAGCCTTTCAATGACATTTAAACAGCGACTTATGCATATGCATTTCAGTTTCAACCTTTTCGCTTTCTGAGTTGCCAATCCTTTGATGAATCTGTTAATGTTTTCTCCTCCCACTTTTTAACTCTCCAAAGCAAGGAAGTGAGTGTTTTTTTTTTGTTTGTTTGTTTGTTGTTTTTTCTTTTTTTTAATGTTAGTTGTTATGAAAAGGAGAGCAGAATGAAAAGAGAGCAGAATGAAAGGAGAGCAGAATGAAAGGAAAGCAGAATGAAAGGAGAGCAGAATGAAAGGAGAGCAGAATTAGCAGTGACGAAGGAAGAGTGGGAATGGAGGAAGTAAGAGGAAGAAGCCAGCGCCTATACTGGTAAACGAAATGTCAACTGGTGCACGCAGGAGAAAAATAATGGCTCAGCGATTGCACACAACCACCACCCCCAAAATTCAATAATAGCGTGACAACTTGATTTGGGTGTTTCTCCGTCTAATTGTAAAGATTTTCCCTTTTGCTTTTTTGTGTTTATGACAATATGTCGATCGCCGAGCATGGGGCGGAAAAGAGCAAATTTTGACTATAACAGATGGCAGAAAATATGACAGCGGAATCCGACGGCACATTGGAAGAGCGAAAGATGTCTTTCAAAAGCTAAGCAAAGTATTAAGGAACAAGATAATTTCGTTAAAAAGAAAGAATGTTGAACTGCTATGTAATCTAATTCCTCTGATATGGCAGTGAATGCTGAACAATTTCCTTATAAATTAAGAGGAGATTTCAGGCAACAGAGATGCGGGCCTACAGAAGAATGCTGAGAATACCATAGACGGAACATGTAAGCAACGAGGAAGTTTTAAGGAAACTGAAAACAAAAGGTACACATACTTAGAATCAGAAAAAAGACTGTTGAAATTTCTGGGACAGATAATGAGACCAGAGGGCTTAGATAATTTGATATTGACAGTATATATTCAAGGCAAACAATATAGAAGAAAACTAGAGATTAATTAACCTAACAGCATCGTATACGGAAATTTATAAACCCATGTATGATATGATAGCTGTCGGCATCGTTAATCGAATAGGGTTATTTATAGCACATATATAAGTTAAGACAACGATTGCATGGAGAATTTATAATGTTCCTTTCATTTTACACTAAATCATACATGTGCGTCACAAAAGACATTTATTTGATTAAAATTATACGCAAAATAAATTACTATGTACAAATTAAAATATGATGCTACAAAATTAAAAGCAAATAAAAAATTAGTGAGTTCAATCCCTGGGTCGGGCATTATGTTCGGCTGAACAATAACTGAACAGTACTAAATAAAATAAGATCTACACGATATCCTGAGATGAGTAGTGGAACGAGAACAGTCTACTCTCGTAAATTAAATAAAGGGTTCAGTTCAGAATTCCCTGTAGGTTACCCAAATCGATATGCATCTGTGATCAGTCTAGCATTATCGTCCAGGCATATTATGTCCTTTCTTTTATCTATTTTCGGTTGCTTTCCATCGATAGCTACCTTCAGTTGGCACCCTGGCAGGAGTTGGTGCTAGGAAAATCCTTTCCAATTTCACCATATGCACAATATCATTCTCTTTGTATATAATTTTGATATATTATTTTTATCTTCACCCCAAGCAAGGCAATAAAGCCACTAAGGCGCAATGGGCTATTGGGAATGAGAGAGAAAGAGAAGACTTTAGAAAGAACCGGAAACCCAATCCTAAACAAGGGATAGACCTCTATTCCTCTAGAACGTCGAGTAATGTGGACTGGGCGACAGGCGAAGTTATCTTTGACCCACGAATTCTTGATTTCTCTGTCCTTATAAAGTATCCACTTTTCATTGCCATCACAAAATGTTTTATAAATGAGGGAATAAAATACGATCCAGTAAGTTTATTTGCTTATTTGGAAACCAACCATCAAAAAAATGCAATGAAATGATTTTCAACGTATGATTTTGGATATTTTCACTTTGTTGACTCACGATTTATAACTGATTATTCTTAAGCGTTTAAAACCCAACAGGACTACCCCACCCTAAAGTATTATAAAACCTTTCAAACCTCTTTTGACAACTTCGATTATTTACAGAACCTTCTCCAAAAACTGTACAAATCCTTTATTTGGACAGAGGATCATCACTGTTAGCGTTTTTAAATGCAAAAGTATAATATTCTAAAAATGTTGTTTATTTTCTCCCATCTTCAATGTTATAATCATTAAACAACCACAAAAGTACCTATCTGGGACGGCGAACATAAAAAAAAACATGTGGTAAGCAAGTTGTGGCCGTCGTTTCTTGAGAGCTTATCCTTGTAACTTGTTGAGCAATGTTAAACATTGTGGAAAACGAAATCGCTTGAATTCAAACTGAAAAAAGTCCGTTGGAATAATGGGACTCCGGGAATGAACACATTTCTCTTATTGCCAACAGAAATTAGGATAGTTGCCTCAGTGTCATGCAGAAAAAAAAACTGCATTATTGCTCAACCTTTGAGAGATTAGATTTCAACACACGTCCTAAATTTTAGTTTAAGCCTTTCAGAAGGAACTTTTGTCACTCGAAATATTTGAGAAGCTCAACTGTGTTCAGGACAACCTAATCAGTGTCCATTGACAAAACAGGGACAATGGACTTATACAGTTTAGCCTTCCTGCGAACCTGCTGATTGAGAGCGAGATGAGGGCCATTGCACAATTGTGAGGATTGAAATCGCCTAGATGAGTCTCAAATTTTAATTGAAGCCATTTTGGGGGAAAGCTATGCAGCTCTTAAAAAATTTAGAAACTGACTTGGATTCTGAACAGCCTCATCTATGTCCATTGGTGCAACAGAATCAGTGGACTTGTATAGTTAACCCTCCCCAGGCACATGTTGACTGAAAACGAGACGATTTCCATTGTAGAACTTTTGAGGGTTTAGGTTTCCGAGACAGGACCTAAATTTCTGTTGATGTTTCTTGGGGGGGGGATTCCTTATACGGCACTAGAAATTTGAGAAACTCAGCTGGATTCTGAACAGTTTTATCACTGCACATTGCAATAACTTTGTGTTTCTTTCGTCGAATATTTTATGCTTTGAAGCAAAAATACCCCACTGACGGAGACACTAGTTTTTACTGCAGTTTGTTATCATATCTTGCATGTAAAATATGCATAACAACATCAAGTTTAATCCCGGCCTTTTTCCGTATCTGTTCACATTTCCGAGATAAGGTATTGTAATTATTTGCACTATTTACATTGGACTGTTCTCCTCATCTTCGTTGCCATATTTACGACGTTTCGTCCGTTGTACGCTCCGGTTTTCTTCAGGTGATTGGTATTTCGAACGAACCCTTTATTTCGTCCACCAGAGTAGATTCTACTAGTTCCACGTGCCAAGGACGCATGGCCCAGCGGATGAAAGCTTTGGTTGAATCCAATGACTTGACCCAAAGAGTTGTGAGTTCCATACCTGGCTACAGGAACACAAATTTGGAAAGTTAAGTTAGAGGGAGATAACTGATACTGAAACCTTAGAAAGAGGCATGGCACGCTGAACTAGAACAGTCTACCCTGGTGGACGAAACAAAGGGTTCGGTTGGAAATTGCAGTCACCTGAAGATGACCGGGGTGGGAGTACAATAGCTGAATCGTCGTTTGTAAAATGTGTTAATTATTTCGTTATAATAAAAAATAAAAAAACTGTTTTATCCAGAATTAACCGCTAAGAACCTCTGACCACTTTAGAGGTCAACAGTTGCTTTAAAGTTATCTTTTCTGCATGCATACCAATTTGCCCCCAATAAAGTAACTTTCTGACCGAAATATTTTCTACTAAACTAATTCTATTTCAAGTGACCTACGGTGACCCCCAGAGCTTGATTTTAACATTATTCGCCTTATTATATGCGATGTCCATTTTGTTTTTTACTTCATAGGAAACTAATTATGCCTATCTTCTTCTTCTTCTTCTTCTTCGTCTTCTTCTTCTTCTTCTTCTTCTTCATCATCCTCCTCCTCCTCTTCTTCTTCATCCTCCTCCTCTTCTTCCTCCTCCTCCTCCTCTTCTTCTTCCTCCTCCTCCTCCTCCTCTTCTTCTTTCTCCTCCTCCTTTTCTTCTTCTTCCTCCTCCTCCTCCTTCTTCTTCTTCTTCTTCCTCCTCCTCCTTTTCTTCTTCTTCCTCCTCCCCCTCTTCTTCTTCTTCTTCCTCCTTCTCCTCCTCCTTCTTCTTCTTCTTCTTCTTCCTCCTCCTCCTCTTCCTCCTCCTTTTCTTCTTCTTCTTCCTCCCCCCTTCTTCTTCTTCTTCTTCTTCTTCTTTAACAGATCAGACATAATTACCCTGCAGTCTTGTCAGGAAGGATAGCCACATAGTCGACATTAGACTACCAATTTTCATACGATCTTCGATGACTAACAAATCCTGTACGAGATAGAACAACCTTCCCGCACATGTTGCATATAAGCTCAGGCTGAACATCTTCTGGGATAGAATCTGATTCACTTTTCCTAAGAGCTTCTTTTTTTTTTTAACTTCGAATGCTCAACAATTTTAATCTCATATATATGAGTCGCATTCTAAAAGTGTTGAGACTTTTTTTTTAGGAGGGACAGTGATAAATTTCCGAGATTATTGTCATTTTAGTATATAATTACTATACATCTAATAAGCTGAGCTGCCAACTTTTATTATTCCTGCTTGTCAAAGCTGATTCATTTGCAGGATGAGCTCGGGCCCTGATGACAATTTGGAAGCTTACTTTGCAATAAAGTTTTGTGTTATACTGAGTAAAAAGTCTATAGAAACTTATGAAATGACCCAGACTGTTTTTAGTTTACCTTGTATGAGCCGAGCATCTGTCTTTTTTTTTTTGCTGGCACAAGAGGTACAAGGACAGTAAAAAGGAGCTGAGAAACGATGAAAGACGTGGAAGTGAGAGGGACATCAAAACATCAGAGCTGATTGAGAAATTTTACAATTATCTGGATAAAGGGCGCCATGCGTCCATAAAGGCAATAAGCATACAGTTTGGAATAGATGAGAATTATTCATGAAGATCTAAAATTTGGGTTTCTTCTCAGGCTGCTCAGTGAGAAACAGAAAGAAAGACACGTTGGTAACAGTAGGGAGATGATCGAGTCTCTTACTATTATGATCCAAAGATTAACAGATAGAGGGATCAATGAAAGCATCTCAATTTCACCCACACCTAAGAAGCTCAGGCAAAGAAAGTCCATTGGGAAGAACATGATGATCCACTTTTTCGACAGCACCGGAAGTATCCACATTCACTGGGTTCCTTTTGGCCAGACAATCATTAAAGAGTACTTTGTGGGTTTTTTGAGAGCATCCAGGAAAAGATTTCGTCGCAAAAGATTCAGAGCTCTCCCACTCGGGTCGGTTGTACCCGCATAAAGGCAATGCAACCAGAACCACAATTCCAACATGGTAGCCAATTACTTAACAGAGATGAGCATCAAAACTATTCCTTACCTTTCTCGTAGTTCAGTCATTGCGGTGACATTTTGTTGATCTCCAAGCCTAAGAGTAGTTGTTTTGAATCCATTGAGAAGATGGAGGAGGCTGGGACAAGCGTTCTTTTGATGACTTCTATGGCGCCTTCACAAAGTGGCAGGAGGGCAACAAATTCATTGAAATCAAAGGATCCGATTTTGAAGTGGATTAGAGTTTTGTACTTTGAAATTAATAAAGCTCCCCTGAAAAAGGTCTCAAAACTTCTGGAATACACCTCGTACATATATATGAAGTCCGTATCGTAGATAGAGGATTCACACACACACACACACACACACACACACACACACACACACACACATATATATATATATATATATATATATATATATATATATATATATATTTAGTTGGATTGATGAGAGTCTACGACCCCGGGTCACATGCTATCTGCGATCGTCAGACAAAATATTAGATCCATAACTGATATTGAGCGCTTTTCAATAAGTACCGTGCATATATAATATATAAACAATATATATAAAATTGCATATATATATATATATATATATATATATATATATATATATATATATATATATATATATATACACATTTCACACACACACACACACACACATATATATATATATTATGGACATAGGGATTAACTCTGCATGGTTACTGTCACTTTCTCGCTTCACTACGATCTTCAGGTCAAGACTGACTTGAAGAGGTGTATATGTGTACCCTGGTGTGGGCTTGTTTGTTAATGTTTATATACAGTACTTTGCAAAAGTATTCGATAAATTTAAACAATTGTACATTTCTTCTTATTTTATGTTCAATTCCAGCTAAAAATATTATAAAACGGTCGAGGAATTTAATAGACACAAGTTTTTTTTTAATAAATATTTACAAGAATATTTGGCGTTGAAATTAAAATATGATAACTAGATGTGGGAACAGCATGAATTGGCTTAATGTCTCCACTGTTGAAAATCCTCTTATAAAATGGCATATCATAATATTGTATTAAATAATAACAATAAAGTTTTCGAGACATTTCCTCGGTACTTATATATATATATATATATATATATATATATATATATATATATATATATATATAAATGGTGATACTCGCTTGGCAAAATGAGGAATAAAAAAGAAAGAGCTGGCATCCGTTTAGTTGAAACCTAGGTACATTTGCCTGGCTCTTTAGGATTATATATATAAAGTGTGAACATTGAAGTCAACACTCAGAGGCGACATGTTGGATATATATATATATATATATATATATATATATATATATATATATATATATATATATAAGCTCACAGAATTTTGCTGAGGACGGCAAAAGCTTAAACAGTTGTTATATATACACATAGGTACTCACAGAATTTAATCGCAGTACTTCATTGACGGCAAAGTTTCATCATTTTATAGTTGAATTGGCTAGATGCAACCGTAAGTTCTATGCTAATAGTTTCTTCTATCGCATTTCTCAATTATGGAATTCTCTTTTGGCTTCTTGCCTCACAATCAACTTTAATCTTCAGAAATTTAAATGCAATGTCAATTGTAATCTATTATCTTCTTTATTCCTTTTCTTTTATTTTTCTCTCTCCTTAATAATGTTTTGCTTTTTCTCATATTCTCTCACACTCAGTAAACCATTGCATCTTTTATTGCTTTGCTTGGGGTGAAATGATATTTTTTTAAAAATACAAAAGTGACAAAGATTTTGTTTGGCCATATAGAAAACAGTTGGCCAGAGTATTTGGGGAAGCAATTTTTATAATTATGGTGTTTGATATCAATAGAAAAGATATTAATAAATAAATATTAATAGATATTAATAAATAAATAATTAAGAATATTAATAAATAAAAATAAATGCTTACTTATCCTTATTATGGGTCTCGCGGAGATTACATCTATTTATTAGAGAACTTTAATTGTAAAGTTGCATTTATTTACGGAAATTATAATTGGCTATAAAATGGCTTTAATTTATAACGTAAACCTCTTTGAAATTATTCGGTGATATACGATAATATATATACGAAAGTAAAATATTATAGTTACTTTTTCTTTGAATTATGCCTGTTATATACAAACGTTTAGTAAGGCCAATTATATTTGTGTATGCACTTCCCATTACGCGCTTGGGGACTTGACCTAACCGGGCACATAGAGCGCCACTGTCACCAAGTGAGGCATCTGCACTGAAATTCACCCCTATACCGACACGCATCACGTCTTCCGCTGCTTTTGACGGCGCATGCACCCGATAAGAAACCACAAAGTATGAGTAACGTGATTTCATTGAGATTAGCATGCAAGCGTAAGAAATGAATGACTGACGTCATCGTTTGTAAGGACCAATCAGAGGAGAGGAGAGTTGGAAAGCGGAAATGAACATCACCGTGGTTCGCAAGGATTGGCTTTGTAGGTAGGTGCATCTTGCGACTAAGAGAGTGCCAAATACAAGCAGAGTATTTACTTGCAGCACAGAATATGGAGGAAAAGGCCAGAGAGAGAGAGAGAGAGAGAGAGAGAGAGATCAAAAAGAAACGAAAAAGAGGAAAAAGAGAAGCGAAGCATCAAAGAAGCCGACCAGTTTTTGTTCCGGCAAATCCTCCCTAATTTTTCTCTCCTTAAATAGAAACAAATCGTAGTGAGTGGGTGTGTGCATTGTTCCGCCGGTGCAGAGCCGTATCAACGAACGACGCTGCTTGCATGCATGTGTCCGTGTGTGCGTACGCGCTCTCACGCGACTGCTTATTCCTTTCTGTAGTATTTATAATCGTCGTCGTCGTCGTCGATCTTTTCAACGATTAGTATCACTATAACCTATGAGGTAGAGTAACGGTTATAGATGCGGGTAAATAGATTCGACGAGCAAGGTTCAAACTCAAGACTGGCCTGTTGCGTTCACTTTCACGCTTGAATGAAGCATCAGTCGCTCTCTACGCGCATGTCCTTCACTTATTACTTAAGCAGCTAAGTAGATTTGGATCATTAGCTTTAGGTACCGACCAGTGTAAGAGAAAATAAAAAAAAAACCTCCAATCTCCTAAAAAAACTCTGAATAATAATAATAAACTATTTATAAAAAAACGTGAAAAAGGTAAACAGGAAGCTATTCTACTATCTTTGCTAAGATGCCATAGCAATTCACAGAAAAGGAAGCTGCGGACAAAAGGTATATAATTCTTTTTTCTTTATTTTTAAACAATGGTTTGTTTCGTCTCCAGCTGCCTACTAACTGGGAATCAGCCACATACTAACTGGGAATCCACCGCCTACTAACTGGGAATCAGCCGCCTACTAACTGGGAATCCACCGCCTACTAACTGGGAATCAGCCGCCTACTAACTGGGAATCCACCGCCTACTAACTGGGAATCAGCCGCCTGCTAACTGGGAATCCACCGCCTACTAACTGGGAATCTGCCGCCTTCTAACTGGTAATTAGCCAAGTCACTCAGTAGATTAAATATCTTATCTTCATTTTATCGGTCTTTTCTGTTTAAAATATAAAAGAAAGAAATAAAGATCCCTTTCCTTACGGATTTTACTCCCGAGGAAGGCTAATGAATAGATCGATCGAACAATGTTGTAAGGTTTAAAAAAGATTAAAATATATAGAAATACCAACATAGCCAACTCAGGAAATATATTTAGTTGTTTGAACATCAAATGAAATAATATAATCCCGATTTTCTTAATTTATCAGTTTTGAAAGTTATAAATCCATGTATTATTATAGCTTTTAAAACGGACATATTACAAAAGGATAAACGACATCCAACAGCAAGGCTTCTGATCAGGAGACTGAAGGTTTTTAAGGAGCGTGGAACCATCTCTTAATTGGTGTTGTTCCCAGCTTCATCCTGACCCTTGGTGGTAGCACCTGTTAGGGTCCCAGCTGCGGGTAAATAGTGATCCTCCAAACAAAACACTATGAAAGTATAAAAATCGCAAGAATACATTTTTATATAAACAATGACCAACAATATATATTTATAGTAAAATGACCAACAACACATTTTTAAAGCACAGTAGTCAACAATACATTTTATCTATAGTTGAAATTATACAATTAGATACTAAATATATTTAGTTGAAGCCATAAAATTGTGTTCAGATTATTTAGATTTCGGCATTAAATAACCCATAGAGGTGTCGATATGCAGCTAAACAGAAGCAACCTACCAGAAAAAAGGATATATTAATATATAATACATATAAATATATTAAAACAAGAAGCGGACGTGTAAAGAAAAAAATGCTTTTAAATGATGAATATATGAAATTATAACATACATATATATATATATATATATATATATATATATATATATATATATATATATAAAATATAACAAAAGAAAATATTACTAGTTATCGTTTCTCCTTCAGAGCTCAATCGAAGACAAAAATTTAAACTATTTAAATTATATGAAGCAACTCTGTTCATGAGCAGCTGTAGTGGAAGAGCATCATGTCCGTGTGTCGAGAGGGTTAATTATTTCTGTTTTTTTTATGGGGACATCCAAATCGTCTTGAGAGTAGCACCAAGATTTGTTTTAATCAATTCACCCTCAGGGGCTTCTGGGAGTGAAAGAGAATGAAAAAGACTTTAGAAGGAATCGTAGACCCAATCCTAAACAGGGAACAAACCACTACTCCTGTTCAAAAGACCAAGGAGAAGTGCAAACCAGGCGATAGGCGAACATATCTAATCCCATTGAGAAGAAAAAATAATAATTAGTAAATAAAATTTCTGAGTTTTAGCCGGGGACGTTAGGAATATAGGAATGAAGTAGTCTTTTGAAGTAACCGGAAAGCCAATCCTAAACAGGAAACAAGGGACAAATCTCTACACCTATTCAACAGACATGGCTTTGAACCAGGCGATAGGCGAACCTGTCTACTCCTATTGAATACTTGAGAACACCCTCAATGGGAGACCAATTCAGCAGCACTGAATTTGAAGGTGTTCTTAGCTGCGTGGATATGGAAGGATCTATATATAAAAACTTGTCATCTTATCTCGCACATTTAGCTGTGATCATGTGCCTGTTATACTATTTTTATTCTTTTAATAATAATAATAATAATAATAATAATAATAAGAAGAAGAAGAAGAAGAAGAAGGAGAACTAAGTAGGTCTTCCGTTGGGACCCCCCCCCATTCATAGGGCTTTCAATTTCGCATATATAAGGAGACACAAGGCGTTATTTTACTCTACTCTGTATTTCGGCAGTTTCCATCTGACTCGGAACAATTAGGACTCCATCCATTGTCCATTATCAGGGATCATTTGCTGTTCATTGCTACAAATCGAGTTTGTTACATTTTGACATTGACCACATCTAACAAGCTGTTATCGATGTATTCACCATAACCCTGGAAAAGGTGGCTTCCGGTTACCATGCCTTATCAAAGGGTAACTCGGGATTTGGTCACGAGGCTGCGTATTTCAGTGTTTTCTTCTTCTTTTCTTCTTTTTATATATTTCGTTAAATATAACGGACAAGGTAAATTTTATTTAATTTTTCTGGCGTTCTTACTTTTTTTTTTTCGTTTGGCGGTAGTAGTGGCATTGAGGGCGTACGAAAACTGTTCATGTCGTCCATTGTCCCAAGCGCTTTCCGACACTTTCTGGGCCACTTAAAGTTTTGTTTTTGTATTGTTTCTTTTCGTTTTAAAAGAAAGGTTTTTGCCCGAATATCTATATATATATATATATATATATATATATATATATATATAAACTGCGTCTAGAGATTATATGCAAGTTATGAATTGGTATAAAGAGTTGCGTCTTTAATGTTAAAAGTCCTATTATGATGTTGTTTAGATTCTACTCAATATTATTAACTTAGATATATAGTGATAGAGAAAACTATTGTTTTTGGTTGGAAAAAATTTTTCTAAGTTAACAAAACAGACTAATTTGACTGTCAGTAGTTTATTTGCAACTATTTATTTTGATACTTCTACATTATTATACCTTGTAAAACTAATGTAAAAAAATAATATGAAAAGATTTTAGAACAAATTCGTCAGGAATTCTTAAAGGAAAAACATAAAAAAAAGACACATTTTATTTTAAAAATAAAAGATATATTAACAAAAAAATAATAAGAACCTCCTAAAATTTATTGCACAAATGCTCCTTTCTTTTCAATAACTCTTAGCAGCCTATTGTCAACATCTGATGTTAGATTTGCTATTTTAGCAGCTGGTAAGTTGTTTGCAGCAACTTTAACTGCCTCCCAGAGGTCACACTTGCTGCTGAATTGCCTTCCATTAGAATAAATATCTCTCTTGAGGATGCTCCACAGGTTCTC
>CAHIKZ030001117.1:545000-550000 GCA_903632075.3 Acanthosepion pharaonis | reverse complement strand
TTAACTCATATATATAGCATACCTTAAAAATACATACATATATATATATTACTAATAATTTGTTTTAGTTCTCCATGTTGACATATTGTTACATTTTTCAGAAAATAATTCTGAAGATAATTTGGATAAAAAAAAGACAATTGGAAAATATAATTACTAGCAAAAAAAAAAAAAAAATTGAAAAAAAAGACGTTACCAATGTCCAAAACGAGGCTTACACAGGAGCCTCACATTTTTAATATTTTGAATTTAATGTAACTGCAAAACATTTTTGCTTTTAAAATTGCCTTGGATTGACGAAACGCGTCGTAAACTTTTTCCACTGCCTTTTTTTATCCAAATTGTCTTATCTTCAGAAATATTCTGAGAAACGTAACATATCAATATATATATATATATATATATGTGTGTGTGTGTGTGTGTGTGTGTGTGTGTGTGTGTCGTCCACGTGTGTGTGTATGTGTTTGCGCGTGCCTACAGAGCGACACCTTGCCAGATCAGATAGATAGGTATGAATGAACCTATACGGATAGATAATACAATCGAGTTTAATACATCGAAGTGGAAGTTTCATCTACGTTGCTTTCATTATTGATAATCTTTAATAAACGCTCCCGGTTTGAAATTTATCATTTCGATGAAAAAAAAAAAAATAAATGCAGGCAACCCCGTTTCCCCTTCTTTGCTTTCCTTCCTTACTTCCTTTCCCTTCCCTTCCTTTTCCTTCCTTCCTTCCTCATTCCGGCAATTCACGAGTTGACGTCCACACTTTGGTTATCAGTCCTTATTAATAAATGCTCAGTCAAAAAATCAGTTGAACATTATATATCTTACTTATTATAAAACGCAGATTGTGTGTGTGTGTGTGTGTGTGTGTGTGTGTGTGTGTGTGTGTGTGTGTGTGTGTGTGTGTACGTTTATATATTGGATCGGATTTCCTACATTTTTCAACCGATTTCAACAAAACTTCACAGGATTGCGTAAAATTACCTTGTGATCAGAAAAACACAATTGTTTTTGCACAAAATCAATTTGAAAACACGATAAAACACGATTCTGTTGCCAGAATGAAAGGGGACAACTCATATCGAGTTATACTTATTATAAAACCCAGGTTGTTTGTTTGTGTGTGTGTGTGTGTGTGTGTGTGCGTGTGTGTGTGCGTGTGGGATCAGTTTTAAAAACCGATTTCAAAAAACTTCACTTTTTTGGGAGCAGGTAGTGTTTCTTATTGTCTTGCACACTTTTTCTTTATTTTTACATTCAGAATGCTTTAAAATTCCATTTACAAGACAATTGTTTATAATAAAATTCTATTCAATCGGTAGACTCATAACGATTGAAAACAATGTTTTGTTTGAGTTTGGGTTTGACCAATTCGTAAAAAACAAAACAAAAAACTAATTAAGACATGCGTGTCCGTCAACCTTAAACAAAATCTTTGTCAATTTTATTTTCAGTCTTTATGATGGTCGATACTTGATCTATCTCTTTGTTACATCCCCGGGCAATGCCGGGCTCTACTGCTAGTATATATATATATATATATAGTATTTACATTAGTCGGACTATTGTCCTCATCTTTGTCGCAACGTTTTGGCCGTTGTACGCTCCGGCCTTCTTCAGGTGGTTGGAATTTCGAACTGAACCCTTTATTTCGATCACTGGGATAGACTGTTCTAATTCCACGTGCCATGTTTTGATGGATGTCAGTTATCTCCTGCTAATTTTCCCTCTGAAAGTTCTCCACTGCCTTAACCAGGAATTGAACTCACCTTCTTTGGGTCTGTCACTGGATCTAACCAACGCCTTTATCCACTTGTGTCCTTGAGGATGGGTATGAACTTTAAAGTTTATAAACCCTAATGTTTTTCAGCATCATTTTTTTACCAGTGCTCATATTGCAATTTTTTGTTATCATTGCATGTTTTACCAGAGTTCATATTGCAACTTTGTTATCATTGCTTTTTCTCTGGCACTCCTTATTACTGGTTCCCATATTGTATTTATTTCTATGCTTGGTCGGCTCAGGAGATTTTGTGGCCTAATATGTGCTGATTCCTTAAGTTTACGAATTTTCCAATGGTGTTCCCTGTCTATGATCTGAACATGATCCCACAGGGGGCGGTGATCTCCTTCTCTCTCAATATGTGGTCAGCCACGCCTGATTTTTTACTTCCCCTCGCGTTACAGCTTTCTGGTGTTCTTGAAGCCTTACCTTGAGGGGGCGGCCTGTCTCTCCTTTTATATTCCTTTCCGCAGCTGGATGGGATAGCGTACACACAGTCTTTAGTCATGTTCCTCTCTAACTCGTGAAGATATCTGCGAAGTGTTGTCACGCTTTTGAAGGTTGTCCTGATGTTATATGGACCGCAGATCCTTTGTATTTTCTCTGACAACCCCTTCACATAAGGCAGGCAGACTGTTTTCTGAGTGTTGTTGTCCTCCTCCTCCTCCTCTTGTACCCGCCTATCCCAGTTTTGGGGGGCTGCTGCCATGTACCCGGGGTAGTTGTTGCGTTGTAGGGTACTACTTATACTGACCAATTCCTTATCTAACGTCTCTGGATCGCCACTTATGACTTTTGCTCGGTGTTGTAAGCATCGGACGATCCCTTTACGCTGTATGGATGGTGGGATTGAAATTTAGGTACTGTCCGGTGAATGTTGGTTTACGGTATACGGATGTCTTGAACCCATTCTCTGTTCGAGATATATATATATATATATATATATATATATTGAATATTTCTATATATATTGGAAAATTTCCAACAAACTGACATAACGCTATGCCCTTGTTCTATTAGTTTTGCATATTTTCATTTGTTGGGTTTTTTGGTCACATGACTGATATTTTGATAGATGCTAAACTGAATATTAAAGGCTGAGTCATAAGTAATTTCCGTTTTGGGGAACAATTGTAATGACGAAAGGATCATCCTAACTATACATTATACGGAGCAGTAGTAAGAATAAATTTGAACCACCTTCACATACCTTAATTTTTTAAAAGGCAGCGTACACCGTGGATTAAAGGAAAAATATTATTCTAGTTCGGGACAAATGAAGCCCGCATACAGCATGAAGTCATATTTATGTGATCTTCCTCTAACCAAGTATTACGTTTTCCGATCGCTGCAAAACGCTTTGGTGCTGAAATTTTTTTTGTCGAATGAAGGTCAGACTCAAGAGTTCGTTGAAAAATTTTCACATCAAAAACTGTGACATTTTACGCATAAGGTATCAAGGAGCTGCAAAAAAAAAGGGGCAAATCTGTCGGTCGGTCGGCCGGTCAACCAGGCGGTCATGCGTCGGTACCGGCGGTCGGACCACGTGCGGCCGTTCCACAGGCAGACGACGGCTACGCCCAGCTGTCCGTCTTTGCAAATAATGGCGAATATATCATTGCAGCAAGTGTCATTATGCTTAATTTTTGGAAGAAAAAGGCTGACTAAATAAATCTGGCAGCTGATCTCGAAAACGAACTTCAATCAGTTGTTAACTGGGGCAAGAAATAACTTGTAAATTTAAACGCTTCCAAAACGATACTGTCATACATCATAGAGAACCATTTTTGACCGTCATCTGCACGGCTGATGCTAACCTCCAGGAGAGCAACTCACTGTGCCTCACTGGCCTCACGTTTTTTTTACTTACATGAAGTGAGGCGATTATATTGAATGAATTGCTAGGTCCGCTGCTAAGAAAATTGATTCATTGCGTCGTGCTAGATTGTTCGTCTTGTTAGAATCCATCTTTCACATTTATGTATATACCATTCGGCCGTGCATTGAATATTGCAGCCATATCTGGTCTGGGGTTCCGGCTATATATCTCAAGATTCTCGAGAAAATCCAAAGAAGAGTCTGCAATGTTATCGGTCCTGACCTGGCATTTCGACTTCAGTCACTTTCCCACCATCATGAGGTAGCTTCTCTCTGTCTTTTTTAAATAAATATTTTCATGGCAATTGTTCTTATCAGCTCCCTTCCTTGATACCTCGACCACATGAATTTAAGCGTACTGCTAGATTGGCAATTAGGTCTCATCGTTTTATTCTTGAACTAGCTAAATGTAACCGTAAGTTCTATTCTAATAGTTCCTTCCCTCGCACTTCTCATCTTTGGAACTTTCTCCCGATTTATTTGCTTTCCTGTAACCTACAATTTTCGAAAATTTAAATGCAACGTCAATCGCCAGCCTCTGTCTCCCTAAACCCTGTTCTTTTATTGTCCTTTCTTCTCAATAAAATCCTCTCATTCTTTTCCACTCTCAAAAACCCTTTGCAATTTAGTGACATTATCGCTTTACTTGGGGTGAAATGATTTTAAATAAAGAGAAATAAAAATGGAATTTATTTATGACTTAATTAACACAGCAAATACGATAAACATATATATATATATATGTATATATATATATAAAGAAATAATCATACATAGAATCAATTAGCAATATTAATGCGATTAATGGCGAAATCACTTCACTAGTAGAACATTATGTATGCATTAAAATACTGTTAATCCATTGAATGATGTGATCCTCATTTATAAAGATGTTTGTAGTGTATATTTTTTAAGTTAAGCGAGTACTTTCGAAGATCCATGTCTCCATCAGGCTGTAATTTTTTTTCCTTTAAAGTTAAAACTTGAAGACGAAATAATTGTTTGTAGACCGAAAGATGTTTTTATGAGAGTGTGCTATTTATTGATGGTTGTACAATCTCGGAATAGAAGTAAACAAACAATAACATTTTCTTGGTGTATTTAGTATGTGATCGCATACACTAAATATACCATAATTCAAGAAACTTATAAATTTATACGGATTTCATTTGGATAATATAATAAAAAGATATAAACTATGTAACACTTGATAACGCAGGTAGGAGTTATTTTAAAGAAATATATCAAAACTTTCATTTACGTTAATGCTTATATATATATATATATATATATATATATATATATATATATATATATATATATATATCGATAT
>CAHIKZ030001117.1:515000-540000 GCA_903632075.3 Acanthosepion pharaonis | reverse complement strand
CATTAATGTGACCTGATCCACGTTTATAGTGGTCCTTCCTTCACAAGAAGCCATGCGAAATGCACGGCGGTCTCTTTTCGATTTCTGACTGCCATTATTTTCTGTGGTAGACTGATTGCCAACCAGGGCTATAGAACCCAGTTTGTCCAGCTGTTTAATCCATAGAGGTGAAGATATGAATTTATCCTGTTCACAAGGGTATCTGCGTGTCACGAGCCCGAATGGAATTTGAAACCTGCTCTCCAATTTCCCATTCCGAATCGTTATCCATCGCACCATACCTACATACAAGATTACAGCACCTAGTATTGACAAGCGGCCATGCATTTATGTACTGAACAAGCTAAACGTGGCATAATTTTGGTGATTGACCGAATACCGGTCTTCCAACGGCTTTACTAGTTTATAATAACATCATACTTGTAGGTTCATTACGACCCAAAACGTAAGGACTACCTGAAACTCATAAGATGATCTACCTGTACGACTTATCCATAATTGGCTCTTCGTAACATCACACTGCTATATTAGCCGAATTTTTTTACTCTGTCTTAAGGATTTTTCGATTTCTTCATGTCATCCTGGACAGCGAAATCGATGCTGCAAATTGTCTTCTGTGTTCATTCGATATTAAGAACATGTTCGCGAATACTCTAATTGACGAGGGCATCTGTATCTGTACTGAAACCTTAGACAGAAGCGTTTTACATTGTCCACCCATTCTTGGACGAACGATTAGTGAATTAATGACGCTTGGTCTTTCTGTTGAATTAGTTTCAGTAGCATTATGTATCAACAAATTCATGGTATGGCTATGGATAGTCCTCTAGGACCAATATAGGCGAATATATTTATAGGCTTTTATCGGCAACATTTATTTCATCAAATCAAGAAACCATTCATTTCCGTTATGTTGATGAAACATTTGCTGTATTTTATGGTAGAACTAGAACTTTAGTGTGTTTTTTTGTTTATTTTCAATCAATTCAGTTCTCTAAATCCTGTTCTTATAATATGAAAGTAAAAAATGGCGGTTTTCTATCCTCTTTAGATGCTTTAGTGGAGATTACGAATTTTGGCTTTATAACCAATGCTTACTGGAAACCTACTTTTTCTAGATAATACCTGAAAAGGAATCTTGGTCCATGTCGTCTTAACGATCTCTCTCACCTGTAATATTCCTTCTAAATTGGATTTCATCAAGTCTGTTCTTGCTAATATTGGCTATCCGTCAGATGTGGAGGAAAATTTATTGGAAAGAAAGTTGTTCTTTTTCTTTCTTAAAACAAAATATTCAGACCCTCCTAAATACACGAGCTTACGGCCATATCACGTTGAAACACCAGTGCTCATACCATCCCTGAAAATAAGCAACGTAGACCCTGATCAGTACCTCGATGGGTAAGCTGGGATGTGCAGAGAGTGTAAAGGATAAAGACTAGGAATGAGAAATCGAAGAGTTGAGTTCGAATTTCAATCGGGTTCGTTATATTCACTTACGTTCAAATACCCTTTGGAAAGGGCTGAATTCTCTTCTTCTCCTCCAAGCTATGGGTTAAATAGTAAGACTATTTAATATATATATATTTATTATCATCTGCAAAAAATATCTTTCAATCTAAAAATATTTTCTAGCTTTAAATAACCTGCAAAACGTAGATAAGCCGTAAAAAAAAAAAAATACATTAGTTTATTAGTGTCATATTTATATTAAGTCATTTAATCGCTATAAATGTTTATCAAATTCCTATCAATGTCTCTTTGTATCGAGAAGTCAATAAGAAGATGATATAACGCCGACAATTCATAAGAAATATTTGGGGAACAAGCAAAAACGTATTCTTGATTTATATCTATCTATTTATCTATATATAACACTGTAACCTCATTTTTTCCAACGGTAGCACAAAAATGGCTAATATTTCCTTCAAACTTTGTATTTGTGTTTTAGAGTAGTTTTCACAGTGGAAGCTTGTATTTCACTAAGTCGGTCCTAAATTAGGTTCAACGTACAAAACGTTAGGAACTTGAAATAATAGTTAATGACGCAGCAATCTGGTTGTGGTGGATTGATACTTCAATGTCCGACATCAACTGACTCACTCAACTCCACTGAGCCCAACTGGTGACTGCTACTACTACTACTACTACTTATTATGTGTGGGAGAGTCTATTACAATAGAATAGGTAATGTTCCGGTATAACAATTTGTGACCAGAATAATTATATTTCTGAAATTTACTTATTACCATTAGGAAAACTGGCGAATGTGAACAGTCTTGTTCACATAAAGAAGGAAAAAAAACGATATATGAGTCAAAAATAGTATTTATTTAGTCTAGAAGAAAGACTAAATTACTTTCACAAATCAGTCCCCGGATATACTCCCATCATATTTTCGTTATATGATCCTTGGTAACGGTGTTCAAAATCCAGTATTTTCTGGTGAAAGCGCTCGCCTTGCCCATCTGATGCGCTCATGTTTTTTATTGAATTTATCAAGATGAGCGTCAAGAATATGAACCTTTAGGGCCATCCTGCAACTTAACCGTAAGCTTACGGTTAAATCACGCTGAAACACCGGTTCTCGTTCGATCACCGAAGTTAAGCATCGTAGAGCCAGGTCAGTACTTAGATGGGGGACCGCTTGGGAACACCTGGTACTGTAAGCCCACAAAGTCCAACCCTTACCTCACAGTCGGTGGGGGGGTGTAAACGGTAGTGTCAGAGCTATGCTGCCCGGAACTTCGTTCCTGGTAGGGCCACCCAAGGCGGACAGGTCTGACACACACGCCGGCTAACAAGGGCTCTGGTGAAAATCCAAGGAGCGTCTGCATCGGCAACCGGCGGCTTCTGGTCGTTCCTGTCTCTGCGTCTGTGGGAACCCCGCGGCAAGCAAGAACGTTATCCGAGTAGGCCTGGGTACCCTACTTCTGTAATTTATCCCAAGAATCTTCTTCTCATAACAGGAAGAAGCCGGCTCAATCCGCCCAGGGTGAATGCCGCATCACACACACACATCCTGCAACTTGCTTTGCCGTAGTTCTTCACCAAGCTCTCAACAAGTTCCACATAGTTTTCAGCCTTGGGATTCCTCAAGAATTCTCCGTCCCAGTGAGCTTATTGTGGGGATTCCTTTTTACTCTATGGTCTTCTTTATTTGTGGTCTGTCGAAAACACCGGCTTTCCCTTTTGCCGCGGGCAGCTTGGAGAAGAATTCTTGAAGGTACTTGAAGGTTGCAGATTCTTAATCTCAAGCTGTGAGAAATTGTCTCGTAAGGCCCAATTTTAAGTGCAGTGGAGGAAACAATTCTTTCCAGGGAGTCCAACAGTGGCTCCCATTTGACTTTGTTCATCCCAACACTGAACCTGGTCCACTGTGGCCAATCCCACCTGTGATAGTGTGCTGCAGTGTCCATGCTGTCCCAATGGCAAAAATAACATGGAAACTTGGTAAATCGCCTTGGATACACATCAGGAAGGCCACCATTTTGAAGTCTCTGATAGCCTCCCAACTGTACTCTTCATATTTCAAGGCATCTAGCAAGATCTTGACACTGCTGTCTTCCTCTTTGTGTTTGACTGAGTGAACCAGAGGAAGAGATGGATACATGTTCCTATTATGAAGCAGCATGGCTGGATGAGTTGTTGGTGAAGAGGCGCCACTTGCTGGGATTACAAGAAATTCCATTTACCTCAAATAGACAGGTCACATTATGGCAGAACTAAAGCTCATCTTGAAAGGGTGAAAAAGCTTGAAAAACCCTGGTGACGCTTTCTCTGACCTGTGACTTGCACACTTTCATCTAACAAATTGCACTGCTTGAGTCTCAATGTCAAAAGCTTGGCATTGTACTTTGGGAAACCATATTCTCTGATCAGGTCATTGAGTTTTTTTTAGTTGAGGTAGTATGGGTTTCTCTCCTCAGCTGTGCCTCTGTAATTGGGATCAATGACTTAATCCTCTTCTGAAGACAGCTGCCCTCTCTTTGGAGGAGTGTATATGGGGAGCTCAAAACAGTGTGGCATTGGGGTGTGATCGATGACAGAAGGTCTAGATATATGATATCAGGCGCATTCCTGTCAGCTCGACGTTCGGAAGATTCCACCATGCAGATAAAGCAATTACTTCAATAGTCAGTTGGTTTAGTGCAAATGTGTGGTATTGTGAATTTCATGATTGTATTTTCCCCCCTGTAACATCCTGCAAAAGAGAAAAATAATAATGTGAGTATAAAAATATATTTCGCCCATTGTTATGGAAAAATTCTAAAAAAATTACATTTTTGTTTTTTAAAACTTAAAACAATCGTGCTTTCGATATGTAAAATTCTGACTTTCAAGACCAGTTAATGTCAGCCAGTTATATGCCATGCGTGATACACGCTTAGGCGATCATGTAACTTTCGATAAATGACTGACGAGGCAGAAGATTTTTCCAGCATTGGGTTGCCATTTCTTTCTGCGGTAGACCAGTTGCCATCCAAGTTCTCTCCTGCTATATACCCATAGCTGGGGTGGGGTGAGAAGAAGAGGATTCATACCTTTCCCAAAGGTATTAGTACGTAAGTGAATGTAATGGATTCGACTGGAATTCGAACTCGGCTCTCCGATTCCTCAATTCGAGCTGCTATCCATTTACTCCACTGTGCTACTGGTTAATGTAGCAAATGCAACAAAAATAAAGAATCTGCAAACTGAACATCCTTAATATTCCTTATTTTTATGTCTCTTGCCAGTGATGAAGTAAAGAAAACATCCATTATACTTTGGATACTAATGTGTCATTGTTGAAACATATCTAATATTCCGTATTTTATGGCTCTTGCCAGTAATTCAGTATAAAAAACATCCATGATACTTTGGACACTAATGTGCCATTGTTGATACATATTTAATATTCCGTATTTATATGGCTCTTGCAGTATTTTTATGTCTCTTGCCACTGATCCAGTATAGAAAACATCCATTATACTGTGGACACTAATGCGCGATTCTTGAAACGTATTTGAAACATATTTTTCAATAAAACTGTGTTAAAAAATAAGAGTAAAAAATATTTAAATTAAAAAAATCCAAACTTTTCACATAAAAATTCCACTATTCAAACAAGCCAAACTTTCCATCTTACCTTCTAGAGTTGTAGAGTTCGCAGGTGCAATGAGGTACCCAGGGTTTGTCTTGATCCTCTGACACTCATGCCGAAATATGCCTTGTAAACCGCACACACTTAGCAGATGCTGCCACAGAGTACTTTTTTCACTCTTGTTTTGATAAATTCGCCACAGACATAGCAAAATGTGTCTTTTGGATGCTGACAACTTCTTGATGCCATCTGTGATTAATGCATCAATCAACGACGACTTGTCTGCACTTGAACAGCTAGAAGTAAACAGAACTTTTGAGCTTATGTTCCCTGTATTTATACTGCCACCTATGTTGGCAAAATGTTCTACAATGTCTTGAAAATTTTAGAAACTTTTCTAAATTTCTAGAAAAATCTCTTTCAGGTGCTCAGCGCTGAATCTGTCTGGAATGTCATGGAAAATAGGTTAGTTTCAAAACATCGATGTTTCGATCATAGAAGCAAAGTTTGAAGGGGAAAGTCTCAATTTTGTTCCTTTCTAGATAGAAAAAAAAACAGGAAATAATAATTATTAACCAAAGACAAAAAAAGTCAAAATTTTGTTAGACAGTGTAATCGGTGAGGTGCTGATAAATACTTGGCCTGAGCAAGACGGTCTTCGGCTAATATTTTGTTCTTTTGCAACGTTTTTGGAAGTTGGTCAGGCCGTTAATTTTTCAGCAGTACGTGTAAACACACACACACACACACACACACACACATATATATATATATATATATATATATATATATATATATATATATATATATATATACATACACATTTGTTTACAGTTTTGCGTTGCAGAATTATTTATGACCTGTTCTCTAATGAGACAATTTACCAGTTCCCAGAGGCACGTGCTTTTAACGTGTCGCCAGCTTCACATCTGTGTGTTTCGTAATTTGTAGCACGGTAAGAAAGTTTCCGGTCAAACGTAAAGTTCCATTTAGTTTTCGTCGCAAACAGTTACGAAATAAAAGTTAGCGAAAGATTCGCCTGTCGAAGACTTGTGAATATTTAAGAGCGAGGCGGCGCGGTAATACATGTCAAATATATTGAAAGAGGAAAGCGATGTAAAGAAACAGGAAATGGGTTTACTGTCGAAGGAAATCTCTGCGTGAATGTGTACAGATATGTGCGTTTGTCTATTTGAGACCTTTGTGTGTGAGCATGTGTAAATTCAGTTAGTTAGGCCTGCGTATATGTGTGTGTTCAAAGTGTGTGCGTATAATTATGTTTGCGTTTCAGTGTGTATAAATTGTGTGCGTGTGTGCATACATGTGTGATATATTTACTAGTGTTAGTGCAATCTGATATAAAGCTAAATATTAACAATAAACGATTCGAAAAATATGCTGCGCCCATTTTCCTAGGAGCGACAGATTGCATGACATAAAGATATCTTGAGCCAAGTCAGAAGAAATGTCATCCTCCTACATGCATATTTTACGTGTATGCAGGCTTTCCAAAGCTAAGCAAAGTATTAAGATAGAGGAAAATTTCGTTAGAAACAAGGAAAAGAGTACTGCACTGCATTGTATTATCAATCCTATTGTATGGCAGTTGAAAGGAAGACACGAAACAAGAGTTATGGTTCCTGTTGTAAGCATATAATCATTCCCGAACTGCTTCATGCTTAGTTAACTTTTTTTTGAATGAACTAATAATATTAATAGTTGTTGTAACCTAGGGAAGGTTACTGAATAGAATAATCACACGAAGGTTGGTAATGAACGATAATACTTAGGACAAGAACAACACATATAAGTTTCGCCAGCGGCGCGTAGAAGTCGTCAAATGCTAGAAGTGAGTCAAGTGAATTCCAAAATGAATCTCCAACTGCAACCACCCCACGCGGTCAGATGTGGCACAAGGCTGAATTTAAAAATTCCCCGTAGACTCCGTATAAAACGGGGTCAGTTAGCTTCTTTCCGAGACTCTGCTCTTCGTCTGGTGATCCTCTCAGCCCGGAGGCAGAGAGTTTGACCAGCACAGCTGGAGACGAATCTCCGACTGCAGGGTATCTGCTAACTGCCCCACGCGGTCAGATGTATCACAAGGCCGAATTTAATGTGGGGTATCCGAGCTCGTAGGCACGGCCAAAACTTCCCCGTAGACCCCGTATAAAACGGAGTCGGGTAGCTCTTTCCCCGAGACGAGACTCTGCCCTTCGACATAGCCTCGTCTGGGCATCCTCTCTGCCTCTGGGCTGAGAGTTTGGCCAACACAGCTGGAGATGAATCTCCAACTGCAGACCAACATATAGTATTTACTACTGTATTTATGTGAATGGGGACATACCCATTATTGTTCGTACGTATGCTACAACAGTCCCACAGAAGGATACTGACAATAAGATGGACTATACATTTGAGCAACAAAAAAAAAAAGCTTTTAAGGAATATCAAAACAAAGCGAGCACATATACTTAAAAGACTGAAAGTGACAGTTGAAATTTGTGGGACTCATTGTAAGGAAAAAAAGGCCTGGAAAACTTGACAATCACAGAATATATTGAAGGCAGGGGAGGCAAAAATAAATATTGGGTAACTTACCATAGGAGCTTGTTTAAATGGATAACAGAACAGTGACTGGGAATGATAGTAATGGGGCAAATATTGCTTAGAAGAGAGGAACTTGGGGATAGCCATGATCACCCTCACCCTGAAAGAAAACAACACATAAAAGAATAATACAAGTGTGTGCGTTATTTGATAGTAAATTCAGATTAATAAGGATCTATTGGCCGATGCAGCTGAGTTTACAGAGTGCATGCTTTTTAGTAAAAGCAGGGACCCAGCCTTTCCTCACACTAAAAATATTCTATATCACTTCCGAGTGTAGACAATCATGGCTCTCCACGTTGCTTTATTATCTGTAAATCGCCATGGCTTCTTGGGAAAGATAGAGGAGTGGTTTCCTGGTGCCTTCTACACGTTTTTGGATTCAGGGTACTCTTTCTCTTACCCTTCTATTTGTCCCATGGCTGGGCTTTTCCCTTTAGTAATATGTAAAATAGTAAGGCGAAAGGTTTAGCTTTGAGAGGACAACCAATAGACCTTGGAGTCATTTGAAGCAATCAGATTTTACTTATCTTGTCGTATGATTATCGTCACCTGAAAATAAAAATTCATTGAGTCTAAGGTTGAAATGAATTTGCTTCCGTGGTGACACTTTACAGCATAGCCCATTGTCACCTCTATTGGTAAGGATTCCCCTTGTCTGATATCCTGTCTCACACTTTCCCAAGTCCTGATCGTTGATTGCCTCACCTTCCCGTAACTCAGTATTTCGTTCATTTTAATACTTTCATCACGTTCTTCCACTTATTAACATCAAAAAAACATTAACGAGCCCCGACTTCATCCGCGTGCGTGCAGTACACCTTGTTCATATTAGTAGGTTGGATACAGCTCATTTCCTATCTATCTATCTATCTATCTATCTGCACATACACACACACACACACCACCACCACCACCACCACCACGCATACCCCAACTAACATACATACCGAAGTAAACAACACCGGAAAAGCCAAATAAAAATATGATACCCACACATCCAAGCACGTCATCATCTCACTACCATTCTCAGGAATTAAACAAATGGATACTACCAGACTGACACAAAAATACCCACTAGAATGCAGGCGCACGCGCCCTAACCCCGCAAAACAAAACACGGGTGGCCTACCTGACCAATGACAAACAAACAACACAGAACACAAATTAACGGACTTTTCTCTTCCATAACTCATTTCCAAAAATGTCCGGTGCAGCTGAAATGAAAGTGAAACATGTTCAAATTTATAAGCGTTTCCTATTTGTTCCTTATTTTATTATTCTGTCAAATTTTAATCTATATTTGATCCCGATTCAATGTGGAGAGCGAACACAGAAGGTGAAATCTGCGTGTCGAGTTCAAATTCCGGACGGGTTCGGTTTCACGCGAATACACTTGTGAAAGATACGAATCCATCTCTTTTCTAGAAAGGTAAGGATAAGTGTATCGAGAAAACTAGGCTCTCTAGCTGTGGTTGGTAACCAGACTAGGAGAAAGAAAAAAAAACTTGCGATTCCATTCCATAAAAAATATATGCTACGAAAAACACAGGAGCAATACCTAGCCAGCTGAAATTGTGTCTCTATGCAAGTACAGGACGATTTAAGGAAGTGGTATATCAAATCGCCTGAAGATAACGTGAGCAGGGAACTCGCATTACAACTATAGGATTTAATAGAATTTAACGTTGGTAGCCGTTTTTTGCTGTGTCTAGACAATGTAGACTCCGAGCACTGTAGGAGGTAAATTTGCCTTTAGGCCTTTTTCTCTTACTTTTTTCATTGTTTTTTTTATTTGAGACTGTATCTGGATAAGAGTTTAAGTTTTTATCAAGTTGTTTGTTGGTTCCATCAATGGTTTTTGCTTAATTCGCTCAAATCACCATGCTGATAACAAATATGTTTACATTGCACAGATCAGTACGAAAATTTCAGTGATTGCACAGGTCAGTGTTGCTAACATTGTGTGAAAATTTTGTGTGAATTGATTGGACAGTTTTTGAAATATTAGAAAAAAGTTATCTCAATAATAATTTGGCACGCCGTGTATATATATATATATATATATATATATATATATATATATATATATATAAAATATATATGACTATATAAAGCTATTACTGGTGGGGGGGAGTAATGAGACAAAAAAAGTCAAAAAGTTTTGAAGTACAAAGAAGGTGAAGTGGCCATTTCGAGGTGGTCTAATAAGCTTGTTTTCTTGATCAATTACGACTGAGTAGTGAGTCTGATTCTCACTGGATGCTCCAATCGTTAGGCCTTGTGTCAGATCTAAGCTAACGCTTACAAAATCATTTATGTACACTTCGACGTGGTGTAATAGCAAGCTTGTCTCAATTACGACTGAATAGTGAGTTTGTTCCTCACTGAGGACTCCATACTGTCGGCCTTGCGCCACATCTTAGCTATACTTAGTAACTCGCTACAAAGAGTGGGAATTTGTTGTTTGCTATGATCTCCCAAAACCTGACGGGACAGGGAACATAAAAAAAAAAAACGATTGCAGGAAGAGTTTAAAGTTTCTTTGATCAAGAGCTGCCTTTTTCTCAGATAATATTTATGTAATAAATCTATAATAATTTTTTGAATGTTTCGACATATTTTATTTTCTTATTGTTAATTTTGTAACAAAAATGCATTCCCAATGTAACGTCAGAATAAATATAAGCATTAAATTATACTAATTCTATATTTTTACAAGTATCCAAATTAGTTCATGCTTCTCACTATATTTGTCCGTGCTTTAAGTATCACGTCTTGAGTTAGTCTTCATCTTTTTCCCGCTTCGTAACAGATCAATGTGCTTAACGTAACAAAAGTTATCCGTCTTGTAGGTTTTGAAGAATTTCAGATTGTGTCCAATATGCAGAAGAAATCACTGTTGCCAACTTAAATTTCCAGCACGACAATGCTCCTATTGATTGAACACAAAGCACAACACAATGTGTTTCAGAAGCACAAAGATTGTTATTATAAGTTGGCTCAGATATACTCCTGAACTCAATCCAATTGAGAACTTGTGGGTCATCCTTGCTCATGAAGTACACGAATGTCGGAGTTAATACGATTCAACCCAGGAATAAAAAAAAAAAGTCTGCATGGGTTTCAATAGTCAATGCGCAATTGTATAGTCTTTGAGATACCTTGCCAGAAAGCATTTTTTTCAGGCTATGTATTGCCAGGGAGATGCTACAAGTGACTAAAAATAAAGATTTCTTTGACATTCCGTTAATGGTACTATCAGTTCGCTACAGCTGTTTTTGGTCATTTTTTTTTTAATTTACAAAAAGCACTTTGCAAAACAGTTACTAGCAAAACAATGTTCTTATGGCTTATGCAAAAAAAAAAAAAAGAAAAATCATTGTGACGAGTTAGTTAAATTCAAACCTTCGAAGCTGAAAATTCAGCTGCCTTTAAAATATGCTCCACGCTGTATACGTACTAACATTTGCTTTCAACATGGAAGATCTATTGAAAGATAACACTACTATGTAACTAAAGTGACTTTCATTTGCATTTTCTCAATATTTATCTCTCTTAGGGAAAGAAAATAAATAAATAAAAAAATCTAAACGGTACAATCACTTTGTAAACACCATGGACTATCAACGTAGTATCAGGGTGTGATAGCGGTTATAAGGCCCCCAAATGTCTTGGTGTGTCATTCGAAAGGAATTTTGTAGGAAATATGCCGCCCTTAGCTTTTATGACTGTCAAATTTTGCCAGGTGAAGAAAGCAGAGGAAAAGCAGTTAGATATGTTTACTACGTAAAGTGTCATTTCTTGCCTTATTTATTCATTTACAGTTTAGTGGAGTTTAAAAAACTTGAAAGGGAAAAGGCGGGGGCGGGAACCGAAGGAGAATGTTGAGTTGCATACAGGAGCGGAAGATGAAAGAATTTGAGTGCAAAGAGCACTCTTAAGCTGTTCAGGAAATGAAATAATGTTTTATCTATCTATCTATCTATCTATCTATCTATCTATCTATCTATCTATCTAAACCTGTTAGGAAAAAGTGGAAAAGTTGAAATATCTCGCTGGCTAACTCGCAAACTATTTCTTTCTTTCTTTCTTTCTTTCTTTCTTTCTTTCTACTTGTGCTCATTATCTATCTATCTATCTATCTATCTATCTATCTATCTTTCAAAGTGTTTGTATCTAGGCAACTCGTTACATTTAAAACTTTTCTATCTATCTATCTATCTATCTATCTATCTATCTATCTATCTATCTATCTAAATCTGTTAGGAAAATAACAGAGTGGGAAAATTGAAATATCTCCTGGCTAACTCTCAAACTCTTTCTTTCTTTCTTTTTTTTTTTTTTTTTTTTCTTTCTTTTTCTTTTTTTCTTTCTTTCTTTCTTTCTTTCTATTTTTTTCAAAGTGTTTATATCTAGGCAACTTGTTACAAATCAAACTTTTCTATCTCTCTCTCACTCTTTCTCGCTTTCTCTCTTTCTTTCTTTCTCTCTCTCTCTCTCTCTCTCTATCTATCTATCTATCTATCTATCTATATATATATATATATATATATATATATATATATATATATATATACCTGTTATCTATCTGACAGAGAAAGAGAGGGCGAGAGGTGCATATTTATAAAACCAGTTAAATTTACAGTTTATCAACGGATTTAGCACTATATTCTAAGTTTTTGCATAAATATGCTATGAATTCGATCCTGACCTGGCATCTCGACTTCAGTCACTTTCTCACCGACGTGACGTGGCTTACCTCTGTCTTTTCTATAAATATTTTCATAATAACTGTTCTCATGAGTTTTTTTTTACCTTAGTGGTTCGATTGCATTAATTTAATCGTGCTACTAAATTGGCAACTAGATCTCACAGTTTTACTGTTTAACTAGCTAGATGCAACCGTCTGTTCTGTTTTAATTTTTTCTTTCCTTTCTCGCACTTCTCACCTGTAGAACTCCCTCCCGATTTCTTGTTTCCTTGCTATCTTCTTTTTTTTCTTTTTATGTACCATGTCCCTTCAGGACGTAGGCGATCATGGTTCTCCATCTCCCTCTATCCCTTGCAGCTCTCAACAAGTTCCTTCCTCTACTTCCCCCCCCTCCAGACCCCGTGCTGTCATCTACTTGCTTAAGTTTGCCAGGTATGTCATGGGCTGTTACCTACAATCTTCAAAAACGTTAAATTCAACGCCAGTCGCCATCTTCTATCTTCCTGAATCCTCTTCTTTTATTGTCCTTTCTTTTCACTTCTCCTCACTTTCTCATTCTCTTTCACTGTGTAGCATTATTGATTGAGGTGAAATGATTAAAAATGAAAACAAGGAATTTTTTTTTTTTAATAACTGTCTAGAAATTTATTTTTTGGGGGTCTTAAAAAATAAGAGACTAAAAACCAGCAGTTGCAAATTTATAAGGCCATTAACTTCATGTCAAAATCTGTTAGTTTTTCGTAACTTTTAGCACCACCCCGAGAATAAACGTATTTCAAAATGTGTTCTCGAACGTTATCTACCAGTTTACACAACTGATCATTATTTACCAAAGCCCATGTATCGTGTATATATTTTTCAATTCTTGGGTTGAATCATATTAGCACTTTACGAGTAAGGACACAAGTTCTGAGTTACATTTGAGTCAGAACTATCTGTTAATTAAAATGAGAACGTCAGTGTTGCCGTTCTGAAACTATTGTCTTGTCCTTTGTACCCCGATGGATACATACATAAACACACACATACATACACACACACATACATACATACACACACACACACGCACACACACACACATATATATATATATATATATTAATGCATATTTCATTAAATAATATACACAAGTTTTGTCTATTTTAAGTAAGTTCCTTCCATATTGTCTGATAAGCTTAATCACATTGAAAGACGAAAGGAAAACACCATATTGATACATGTTTAAATCCAATCTAAGCTTTCGGCTTACATAAGCCATTATCAAAGATGACAATTTCAATATATCAAACAACACAAGGACGAAACAACAATGATAGTCCGCCCTTGCTGTATGAAAAGTTTCAAAGCAACGACAAACTCGTGTATACGAGACGCGGAAGCGAAAATCACGTCGCAGCTCATGACGTCACACATGACTAAGCGAGAGTGAAAACGGAAAGTATTACGCATGGGAAGCTGTTGGTATAAACCAATGACTTCTGTTATAAATTATAGGCATTTAAGAATATTTTTGGAGATTTTATAGTTTATTTTGTTCAGGTTAGGTTTCAACTATGTATATAGCTTCAAGAATTTAAAATTTTTGTTTATTGTTTTCAAGTTCTTTTTAAGAACTTACTTAAAATGAATAGAAAAAACTTGTCTATATTATTTAATGAAACATGCATTAATGAAAAATTGCTGCCTAAATATACACAATATATATATATATATATATATATATATATATATATATATATATATATATATATATATTCAAACATATAATGTTAAATATAACGAGCAACGTACGTCTATTATGTTTTTTCATGAGTCTTTCCAAGCGTTGTATAATGGTTTCAGCTTCAAGGGAACATTACAACAGGGATGCTTACGGTCAGAGATGATATCTTGTTTTGTTTACCAGCTAACCACTCTGATGATGGCTCATGTGAGCCGAAAGCTTAGACTGACGATCAATGTAATAAAGAATTATTTAAATGTTGAAAAGTTTTTGTTTTTTTTTATTTTCTCTTGGAAAGGCTCATGTTAAAACAGAATAGACATTCGTCATCCGTTATATTATATGTTTGAATAATGATCTACAGCTGAACCGGCCTCAATGTCCGAAAAATTTTCATGGAAAATATTCATCAGGCCGGTAAATGTTGTTTGATACTGTTTATTATAAACAGAGCATTTACTCAAATATTTGTATCTTAAAATAATTGTCGGACTTTATCCATTTCATAATGTCTATATATATATATATATATATAGATATAGAGAGAGAGATAGATAGATAGATAGATAGATAGATAGATAGATAGATAGATAATATTAGTGGTAAATATACATACATATGCAAAATATATAAATACCCATACATGTATATTCTTTGAATAAAAATTCCAAGAGGAAGAATGCAGGTAGAACTCAATGTCTAGGACAGAATAAGGATATAATATTTATATTTACGATTCCAATGGAATAAATTATGACCATGGAATATTAGTGTTTAAGCCTTTTATTATATATATATATATATATATATATATATATATATATATATATATATATATATATGTGTGTGTGTATGTGTGTGTGTGCGTGTGTGTGCGTGCGTGTGTGTATGCAGCATTTTTCATTGATGAATGTTTCATTAAATAATATAGACAAGTTTTGTCTATTTATTTTAAGTAAATTCCTTTCATATTGTTTGATAAGCTTAAATAACATTATCATTGAAAGTCGAAAGAAAATCACCATATTGATACATGTTTTTTTAATCCTATCTAAGCTTTCGGCTTTATAAGTCATTATCAAAGATGACGATTACATTTCAATAAAATAATAATAATAATGAAACATGCATCAATATATATATATATATATATATATATATATATATATATATATATAATTGCCTGAAAACCATACCACGGGTTGAGCCATTCTTGTGAATGAAATTTGGATAGACGGAACCGTCGATAGCTGTGCTAGCACGAAGTCACAAGTCATCGTGACCGAGGGTTGAATGTACTGTTGTTCCCATTGATGATCATCCTAGATAACACACTCTCTCCCAGAAACTGTAACTAAGGTCTGCTCAGCATAGTTAAAGTATAAACCACAGGTGGGCTCAGTGGATGTTAAACAAACACAAAAATCCGCCTAAGCAAGTGTCTGCAATAAGGATTGACTAGCTGTCCTAATAGACGGGTATCCACGAATACGAGGGACCAAGGATAAAAGCTGTTCCTGAAGCGCTTTTTCCTAGAACTAACATATGAAAACATCATTTACAGCCATAATTTAAGTTTCTTCAACAAAAAATCTAAAATGTATCTCGTCCCAGCTACTGGCAATGACCCGACTTCGGAATTATCTTAATGTGTGCTTTTAAAATTTACCAAGACTGCACTTAGAAAACACATTTGATAGCGACCACTTATTTTGATAGCAACCACTTATACGAAAAAAAAATCTTAAAACTTAATGATGAAATTCTTTCTTCTTGGCAAATGAAGATGAGCAACCTTGTAAGAGTTTAGATCCCAATGTAAAATGACTCCAACATGTCAATAGTAAAGACTCAGGCAATCATGTCATAGAAAAACAGATCTTCATCGCAAAGTAAGGCATAGCCTAAAGTTCAAATCCAAACAAATGTAACTGTAGCTTCTGCTATATATTTAGAGATTATCGAGAAAATTTTTAAAAAATCTGCAATGTTATTAGTCCTGGCCTGGCATCTTGTTTTCAGTCATTTTCCCACCGCCATTTCTATAAACACTTCCTTCGTAATTGTTTTGATGAACTTTCCGTTATTGTATATATGTCAACTAGGTAGGACTACATAGAGACATAGAGGTATTATGGTGACTGTAGTAAGAATAGTAAGAAAGGGAAGTAAGAATGTATTGTTTTGGTGTAAGGAATACTGTGGCATATTTCGGTCAGTCGGTGGAGTAATGGATAGCGGCTCGGATTGAGGAATCGGAAAGCCGAGTTCGAATTCCAGTTGAATCCATTACATTCACTTACGTGCTAATACCCTTGGGAAATGTATAAATCCTCTTCTTCTCCCCACTGCCACCAGCTATGGGTAAATAGCAGGACAGACCGAGTTCTATAGCCTTGGATGACAACTGGGCTACCACAGAAAGTTAGTGGCAACCTACTACAGAAAAAAAATCTGCCTCGTCAGTCACGTATCGAATGATACATGATCGCCTAAGCGTGTATCATGCATGACAGATGGCTGAATCGTGGCGAGCTAAGTTTAAGATAAGACAGATTGAAGACCAACCTTCCCCTATCCCCACTTTTGGCCTTGTGCCACATTTTGATATTATTCAAAATAAATATTACCTTCAGCTATGGCACTTTTTTTTTACTAATTTTCAGCCAGTACAAGGCCCAAGAGCCACTCAATGTAGACGGTTAACGTATGGACATATTATCATAGGAAAGAACAAGCGTTAGGACTGAAGCAGACTTTAGAAGGAATTGGAAACCCAATCCTAATCCTCCTGTTCAAAAACCGTGGCGTAGTTTGAGCAGGACGATAGGCAAACCTATCTCCCTTTACGTTCTGTCGTCTTAATTCTTGTTCTTTTATTATTCTCTATCCTTAATGGTATATTTTTCTTATATTCTCTAACACTCAGCCATTTTAGTGGCTTTATTGCCTTGCCTGAGTTGAAATGATTAAAAAAAAACTATGCTTGGTGACAATTGCGGAGAACCATGAGTTTAAAACAAGTAATTTTACGCAAATATGCATTCATCCTATAAAATTCAACTGATGGGTTTTTTTTATCATGTCCCTATCTCTAGACTGATTACTATTTAACCTATAGCTGGCGAGGAGAAGAGATGGAGCAGGTGTACAATTGCACAAATTTCCAAAGGTACGAAGGTGAATGTGATGAACTCAGTCGGAATTCGAACTCGGTTTGCTGTATTTCCCGAGTCGACAACTGTTACCCTATCTGCGCACCGGCCACACAATCCTATATATGAAAATGTACTCATCCGACTACTAGAACAACTTCTTAAACTATTCCTCTTACTGCATGAATATAACAGTCATATTAATACATGCCGATGTAAGGATTCTCTCTGGGCGCTCCCTACATTAAGCCTTGTGCCACAACTAAGCTGGTGTAATGGTTAGCAAGTTTGTGTATCCCTTGATCGTGGTTCTTCGAGCATAAATCTTTTTCTTGCGAGGATGTGAGAGAATGTCGTTTTCGTCACGGGTGGGCGCTCTTATAACTTCCGGTTGTCCCACGTGTGTACCTCTTAAGCACAGCTGGTTCAGCCACCGTAGTTAAGGCGCTACACTTGTCAGAATAAAAACATTGATATCATTTTAGAAGTAAGTATTCTGTCCCTAATACAGATGCAGTGTAAAATCGATCCCTGACATTTTTTACAGAGTTGTCAGAACTTAGTTATTGGTTGACAAATGGAAAGTTTGAAACTATGCTTATGTCATTGGTATCTGCCTACGAAAACAGATTTTTTTTATTTTTACAAAAGATTTCTTTTAAATAAAGAAAAACGGATATATATATATATATATATATATATATATATATATATATATATATATATATATATATATATATATATATATATATAATGTGTGTATATATATATATATATATATATATATATATATATATATATGCAATTTTATATTTATTATTTATATATTATATATACCGTTACTTAATGGAAATCACACAATATCAGCGATAGAGCTAACATATTTACTTGCGTTGATGTGTGTTTGTGACCCTGGTTTCACGTCCTTTGCGATCACCAGACATCGCAAAGGGTGTAAACCCAGGTCATAAAATATATAATTAAATATATATATATATATATATATATATATATATATATATATATATATATATATATATAAATAAAGAAATATATGTGTATGTATGTGTGTGTGTGTAAGAAAACAGAGCGTCTACTCAAATATGCGTATACTTTAAAGATATGTGATAAAAATCAGTCGGATTAATAAATAAAAAATCCATTACTTCTTTAGAAATTACTTTGTATACAAAGCGAAACTGAGGAGATATAAAATTTCGAGTGTCTATGACGAGAAGGATTCCGCTTAAAGGCACTATTCATGTTCATCGTGGTTGAGTTGGTATAAGCACGTCGGATCAAGCGGCGGTTTCTACCGCCAAGGGTGATGCTGGTTCGAATCCTGCTGGAGGCGCATATTTTTCTTGAATAAGGTTTCTCGAATATTCAGGCCGGTAGACGATAATAAATATACTGTTTAGAAGTATATAGAAACAGAGGGTTTACTCAAATATGGCTATTCTCTAAACATAACGCTTAAGAAAATATTTCAAACAAGAAATTATTTGGCTTCTTCTTTTCTTTTTTCTTTTTTTTTTTTACAAAAGTATTTTGTGTCATTACAGAACAGACAGATGTATCAGGCACAGCTGGAAAGTTCACAGACTAACTAAGATATAGATTTAAGTAAATAGACCAGTTGGCAGACTAAAAGACATGCAGGTTTTTTTTTTCAAATTTTTAATTAAAGAACAAAAATTTACATAAATTAACAAAAGTATAGAAAAATATGGTAAGATCAATAATGTTCGCACATTTTTAAGGTAGAGCAGGTGTAAATAAAAATTCAAAGGCAGATAACTCTGTAAGAAGTTAGGGATTAATTTGATACTGAATTGATATTAGGAATAGGAGACGCTTCTAAATCGATAAAAAAAAAAAAATTAATATTTTTCGATTCCGAAAAATTTCGTGGCTTGATGAAGATCCAAAGAAGGCTTACTAATCTCCAAATATTATTCCCCAGAAAAAAATTTCCACTACTTTTCATGAGTGGACCAGTCTAATTAAGCATATATTGTCGTGTAGGTTTTATCTGACGCTGCCTCAGGGTCATGTCTAGCCGATGACTGGAAAGATATCTCAATTGCCAGAGATTTCTTTGTTCTAAAATGGATGACCAGGCATCTGTCGAGAAATGTCTCTGTTCTGATGAGATATAACAAGAGGAAGTATTAGGTTCTGAAGGAGCAGATGAAAAAAAAAAGAGAAATTTGTTTTTCCTGGGTCTTTTTATTCCGGCTGCGAATCGGGTTGTGATTCAAAACGAGATCGTAATGGCGATGAAGGCAGCGGAACCGAAGGTTGTCTTGGAGCTGCAACTACTCCAGTTACTTCTCGATGTCAAGACGAAAATGTAGTTTGCGAAATCTCGCGAGACAAATAAGGCGATGTTCACGCACAAAACACGCACATAAAGGCTGTAAGTTAAATGGACGAGATCTTGGCATTCTGAAATGAGGGAGGGAAAAAATGGAGAAAAACAACAGCGAAAGTTGAAGACACTTTGAATGTTATAGATATTAGACAAGAAATGAATGAAAAAGGCAATGAAAGATTTTTAAAAGATTAAACGACTGACCAAAACAGAATATGAATAGAAAGACGATGAGTATATGTAAGAAAGAAAGAAAGATTGTGAAAGTGAAGAAAAAGAAAAATCAATCAATCAACGAACGAAAGAATTTGAAAATTATATATGGTAAAACGAAGAAAAAAAATGAACGCATGACAGGAAAATGATTGAAAGAATGAGAAAAGTAAAGGAAAGAAAAAAGAACAATTACGAAAGAAAAACTGAATTAATGAAAGAACGAATAAAAGAAAAAAAAGAATGAGAAAGGTAAAGGGAAGAAAAACGAAAAGTTGGCTGAATAGAATAATGCACATATGAAAGAACGAATGAATGAAAAAAATGAAGAAAAAAAAGAAATAATGAGAACAGTAAAGAAAGAAAAAACAGAAAACTGAACGAATAAGATACATAAAAAAGAAAGAAAAAAATGAACCAATGAAAGAACGAATGAAAGAAAAAAAAGAATGAAATAAAGAATCAGAGAAGTCAAGAGTAGGCAGAAAAAGTAAGACAAAAGAAAAATGAAACATTGAAAGAAGGAATAAAAGAAAAAAGTAAAAAAGAATGAGTAAAGTAAAAGAAAGAAAGGACATGACTGCCGTTGAAAGAAAAATGAACTTAAGAAAGAAAGAAAAAAAAAGGAAGAATGATAGTGAATTATAAATAACAAAATAATGAACAAATACAAAAAACAATGAACAAATGAATGATGAGCTAAAAACAAATGCAATGGAAGACAAGAAAATTAAAGAAAAGAAATCACATGAAGTATGACAAACGAAAAGAAACTGAGAGATTTTTTTTTAAATATGAGGCGAAATAAAAGAAAGGAAAAGATGAAAGAATAAATAGACAAAAGAATGAAATAAAAGAGATGAATGAAAAAGAAAAAAAAGAAACAAAAAAAAACTAATATAAAATACAAGACGAAAACTAATAAAGGAAGTAAAGAAAATGACGAAAGAAAGAAAGATAAAAAGAAAAGATAGCAAATGAAGGGAAAAAAATACAGAAATGAAGGTAATAAAAATAAATCTTAAATCAATCGACTTAAAATCTTCAAAAAAACAAAAATAACCCTAAAAATATACAAAATCCCGAGGGTAAAAAAAAAATTATTTTCAATATAAAGTCGATTGACTTGTCTCTCCCTCCCTCCTTTTCTCTACTCTCTCTCTTTCTCCCGCCTCCCCCCTCTCTCTCTCTACACTCTATCATCCAAGAGTAACTGATTGATTATATCCGCTTAAACGAGTGTCGTGTCTTAGCAAACGAAGCCATAAACTTCCGGGTGACATCCGCAAAAGAGACAAAGTCGGTGGAAAAGAAGCAACATTGATATTGGACAATGGTTGATCAGATTGCATCACGTAATCTTCCCATCTGTCAGATGTGAGTTGAAAAAAAATGCATATGATGAAATTTATATCCAAACACTACTATTAGCGTCCGCCATGGGACAACTGAACGATTTCAAAGTAACAGTTTAACTGGAACTCCTGCAGGCTGTCTTCCAGCTTACTCTCATTCACTCATGTATATTTTTCTTCTTATTGTAGATCCGTAGAAAGATGTGATTTTTTTTTCAAAAGGCTTTATGAGTTTTTTATCAATGAGGATTTTGTCAACATTTTAATTTAGCTTAAAAAGTGATCATCTGATGGAGGACGATAGTTTTAGAACGCGTCCCATGGATGGTTGTCCCTAAATAGCCGACCGGGGCTAATTCTGTCTAACAAATATTATTATTATTGTTATTATTTCCTTGGGTTTCTGGTGTATACTCATTTCCTTCCGGGTCCCAACCAGAGACCTAAGGTCAAAAATGGAATCATGACATTTTCACTGAGCATTTTTGTAAAAAATACAAAAAAAAAAAATCTAAGAATACGCACATTTTACATAGATAAGGCCCTTCGTAAGGTGTCAGCTGTATTTGCGCGAACAGTTTTTTGTATTTCTTTCATGTATGGGTTCCTAGGTACCCCTTCAATGAGTTCATCAAAACCTTTTCTAATCAAACCAGGGCCCCGACCACAACTAGAATTATTGATGCCTTCATGTGTCACCTTTTTGAGATTTTCATTTCAAGAGTGGAAATTATTATTATCATAAATATTATTGTTATTATTATTGTTATATGCCTTTGCATTTTGGACAATTATATTCATGCTGGTTGTTATATCACTATGGAGCGTTATATCAGGTATTGCATACGGTAAACTTTGCAGAATTTTGATTGAACCCTTTATTCAATATACATAGGTATGCTGTTCTCATTCCATTCTTCCATGATTTGGCAGTAATTTTTTACCGCTGATCCGTTTCTTCCATTGACCCAGAGTATGGGAATTCTCAGCGCAAGCAAATCCAGAGATTGAGCTTTCAAACTTTAATCCATTAATTATACCATGTCGTCTTAGATAATCTAGTAGTGCCTTTTTGTAGCTTTAAATCTAAAGTCTGTACTCAGATAGTGCATTTTTTAGCCACTTTCCTTGTTTAATCAGAGATTAAGGAATAGCATTTATCACTCTGCTAGGTCTGCTGAGGAAGTTTTTAAAGCTTAATGTATGCGCTGATTCTTTCACATGCCTTATCCTTTAGGGTCGTTTTCTATCATCTTAAATTCCTTTAACAAGGGTTGACGACCACCACTTTTCGCTCTGTACATGATCAGCCATGCGTGATTTCAATGTCTCTCCACGGACTACAGACTTTTGATGTTTATCCACTTTTATTTTTAGGGGATGATAAAGACATGTATAAGGATAATTTCTCGTTTCAAAAATTCCGATATAGATATTTACTTGTTGCTCCTGTGGAAATTCCACAGATGTTGGCAACTAAGATTATCCATTATCTGACGCCTCTGTTTTTCCTCATCCATTGCCCGTATTTTCCCATTATCTCTCTTATCATTTCTAGTCTTCGATGGGAATTTTTTTTATTATCTAAGAGTTATTAAATAAAGATTAGTTTCATGAATTAAAAACGAATAAGAAAAGCATAAACAATTTATACTGTATCCTGACTTATATCTTTCTTTTGCTCAATCTCTCCATCATTTTATTAAATTCACAACGTCTTCCATCAATGTTTAGCTCATCGTCTCTTGATATCCACTCAGCAGACTACTCTCTATTTTCCTCTCTATCCCATCTCACACTCTCCCGCTTTCTCTCACATTCTCTCTCGTTATATATATATATATATATATATATATATATATATATATATATATATATATATATATATATTATGAAATGGACAAAGTCTGACAATTATTTTTTAAGACATTTTTATATTTATACGTTCTTTTTATAGATACAAATATTTAAGTAAATGCTCTGTTTTATAATAAACAGTATTAACGACATTTACCGATTCCTGTCGGAGGACGCATATTTTCTATGAAAATTTCTCGAAATTCAGGCCGGTAAATGCTGTTCATAGTGTTTGTTATAAACAGAGTATTTACTTAAATATTTGTATCTATAAACAAACGTATAAACATAAAAAATGTCTTAAAATACATACACACACACACACACACACACACACACATATATATATATATATATATATATATATATATATATATATATATATATGAAAAGTGAATATAAATATAAATAAATATATATATATGTATAATTATTTATATATTATATGCGCGGTACTTATTAGAAAGCGCTCAATATCAGAGATAGAGCTAACATATTTGGTTGGATAGATGTGAGTTTGTGACCCTGGGTTTCACGCTTTTGCGATCGTCAGACAAACTGATTAATGTTTTAAAAAATTTGGGTTTATGTAGATTGCGAAGTATGTATATGTATATGTGTCTGCATACATCGATGTTTGCGTTAGTACGATGAATGACAAAACGACGAAGTTTCCCCCACCACTTCCACAATAACACCAATACACGCAATCTACATAAACCCAAATTTTTTAAAACAGTAATCAGTTTGTCTGACGATCGCTAAAGCGTGAAACCCAGGGTCACAAACTCACATCTATCCAACCAAATATATATATATATATATATATGATTTATTTTTTTAGGATATTACACCGAAAACATGTCAAAATCGCTACACAATTGCAGGCGTGTTTCAATGCATATCAATGCATTTCATCAGGCGATTGTAAATTACTGACGAGAGAACGAATTATTTGCATTTAAAAGCAAAATACAACCTATTTTTGCGAAAAAAGGTGGAAGTTATAAAGTTTGTGGGCTTTACTCTGATCAACTAATCAAATATAACTTACGTTAAATTTAATCTAAGCGAAGAAGCAGAAATTAAATATTATTTTTTTATAAATGGGTCATGACCCGTAGATTGGCAGCTAACGGCAGCCAAACTTTAAACTTACAGCGGATGCATATGGTTACATAAGATGCACAATTCAGACAATGCAGTTTCCTAAGACACATTTATAAAAAATAATTTTAACACACACACACACACACACACACACACACACACACATATATATATATATATATATATATATATATATATACAAAATAAATAGAATAACATATGTATTTTCCTTTTTCCTCAGTAATTTTATCATTTTAAACCTAATAGGGATTATGTTTTTAAAATGATTAATTTTAATTTTTTATTTCAAATTTTATCGTATAATTTAATACTTATTAGTTAGAATAAATTCTATCTTAGTCTAACCCCAACATTAAGGCATTAAATAGTTATTATAACCTTAGTTTGTTGTCAAGTTTTTGGAATTCTCGTATACTTGTATTTTGATTGGTCATTCCAGCCTATATAACAGCGTTTCCCCGAGCGAGGGGTAGTTAATTAATTTGAAATCTTTTAAAACCCTTTATTCTACATTCAACACCATCACTTGATAAGACACCAGAGATGTTGAAACAAAATGGCTATATTTGTAGCGATTTTATAATCTATTTATGTTATAATTTATTGAATATATATATATATATATATATATATATATATATATATATATATAAGGTGTTTCAAAAATAATTTTTCAAACTTTAGGGGCTAATTCCTCTCGCCAATTCAAATTAAAAAAAAAGTCCGCATTTACATATATCCGCAAAGCCTTCGTTTTTGAGTTATTAAGTTTAAAATTTACA
>CAHIKZ030001117.1:502500-510000 GCA_903632075.3 Acanthosepion pharaonis | reverse complement strand
GCTTATAAAATCTATATCCCTTTGAATATCCTGTTCGAACTTTGATAAATAAGTCTTTTATCGATCAGCATGGAGCTTATTCAATTTCATTTGCCTGGTACATGGAGTTGCTCAGATATTGACATATAGAAATGAGAAGAGATAAAGAAAAAGAAAGTGAGAGAAAAATTTGATAATGCGAAAGAAGAAGAAGAAGAAGAAGAAGAAGAAATAATTAGTTGATAAATAAGATGTATAAAGGAAAGTAAAAGATGACAGAAGAAAGAAAAAACAAAAGCAAGAAGAGGAATATTCTATCGTTGCAGCAGAAAAAGCAAAACAAGCAAAAAAGGATATGGAAACGTAATAACACAATAATTAATTATTAAGCATCATGTGATCTGAAAGAATTCTACAGCACATCAATGTTTCATCCATTTTAACACATCTGATAAGTCTAATATGTATATGCAAAACTTTCTCGTGTTGTTTTATTTTTTAAATGTTTTTCTACGCCGCATTCCTACTTTACAAAAGTATATATGCACAAGTTTGGAGAAAGACCAACGAAAGTACTTTGCTAAGGATTTTTTAATTAATAATAATAATAATAATAATATATATATATATATATATATATATATATATATATATATATATATATAAAAAAATAAAAGGCTGAGACACTAATATTTAATGGTTATAGTTTAATACACTGAAATCGTAATCACGATCCAGTTCATCAGACCTACAAATTCAAAATTTTATATATTGAATACTAGTATTATCTATCTATATATATATATTGATCACTAATAGTATATATATATATACACACACACACACATATATATAAATATATATATATATATGTGTGCACACACAAAATTATATATATATATATATATATATATATATATATATATATATATATATATATATATTAAAAGATCAAAACTCCAACTGGAACACTACCGTGGTTTTGACCGCAAAGGACTCATCTAGTCGTTAACACAGCGTTTTAATCTTTTTAAGATATTAAATCGCTCTACAGATTTGATTTTTTTTTTACTTAAATTGAACATTTTTTAACGCATACGATTTTATAACCACTATTTTGATGTTTGTTTAATTCGACACACACACACATATATATACCTACATACATATATATATATATATATATATATATATATATATATATATATATATATATATATATTCAATGAAAATAGACAACTTCAAGGGTCCATTGTTTTAAATTTATTTCCCCAGGGAATTTCTTTTTCCCTGGCCCATCAGACCACACTTCCAAAGACGAAAAAATGAATTTAAATTTACATATATTTTTTATACACTTTTAAGGGGTAGTTTTAAGTTGATGTAACGTGATATAGAGAGTGGAGAGAAAGAGCGAGAGAGAGAGAGAGAGCGAGAGTGTGTGTGTGTGTGACAGCCATAGTCGAAATTAGAGAGAGAATGGAGAGATAGGAATGATTTTAAAATTATTTTTATTACAATACTTAATAGTGAGGAAGTGGGGTAAGGACTAGACATTAACCTATTTAATAGGTCATCTCCCAGGAAACGATATAGACAGAAAAAGAGAAGTAACCATATAAGAAATAAGAGGTGGAATTAGGGTTTTAAGAAAAGAAATCCGAATAGAGATTTGGAAAGGAAATTAAGAGAATATATATATATATATATATATATATATATATATATATATATATATATATATATATATATATATATATATGCCTTTGCATTTTCCATGTCAGCAATTTAATTTAAATTTGAATATTGCGGTGTGAAGGACCAGAGACAAGAAATTTCTTGGTCGTCTAATCTGATACTTCTATTTGAGTTCTTCTTATTGCTCGATTGAGAGTCCCGGCATGCAATTCTGTATTCTGGACTCACCGAAGTTTTTGCACCAATGAAAAACCTACATTTACATTGAAACATTGAAAACAGATTTTTTTTTTTTGACCATATCTCTTATTGACGTTTGGCTTTTTAAAGATGGTTTTGTATTTTTCATCTGGAAAATTTGAATTAAATTTACATGAGAATCCGTTTTTCTGTATGAATGTCCAGAGAAAAGGCAATACATATATATATATATATATATATATATATATATATAAAGAAAGAACAGTAAGATATATAATCCGGTGTTCTTATAGCGAAAAAAAGAACATATTTTAAATCAATTAATTTATATATATATATATATATATATATATATATATATATATATATATATATATATATATATAAATAAAAAAACAGACCACTTTAAGGTTCCATGTAATAAATTATTTCACCACAGCCATTTTAAAGGACTGCGGATCATCAGTCTTTAATTCTAAAGGTTGAAACAAAAAATGAAAAGAAATTTACACATTTTTGACGGGCCGTATTAAACATATGTAAATTAACGAATTGTTCTGGATTTACATTGAGCTCTCCATACGGATTACCTAGTTTTTTCATAAACTATATATATATATATATATATATATATATAAAAACATTTTTTTTGTTTATACATTTTTTTTGTCTTAAAACAATTGTCGGACTTTGTCTATTACATAATATATATATATATATATATATATATATATATATATATATATATATATATATATCACAATCCATGAAGTTTGTTAATCGCGGCAGTCCTGGCCAAGATCTCTGATCAGGAAATCGGGGTTTTTTAGGAGCGTGGGATCACCTCTTAATTGTTGCTGTTCCCAAGTCCGTCTTGATCCGTGGTGGTAGCACCTGTTAGGGGCCCAGTTATCGGCAATTAGTGATCACCCAATACAAAACCAAACACTATGAAATATAAAAATACATTTTGATAGTAAAAATCCAGCAATACATTCTTATATAAAAATTATCAACAATACACCAAGCAACATTAAAGAACTCTTTCGTGACATTTATCCAAAATATGACTTCAACAAAACTAAACATAAAACGCAAATATCACTACCTTTATTAATTATGTCCATACAAACATGCACAGGAACAAAAGCTACCATGTATCCAACTGTGAAAACAGAATAACATTATTTATTTCTATTACTTCAAAGCTCCTAAGATATTTAAATTTAGGTAATAAATGACCCATAAGGAGTTGATGTACCGTTAAACAAATAAGTCAACTCATAATCACGGATTATGATTATTGTAGCATACCTACGGACGATAATGTCCCCATTCACATAAATAGAGTAGTAAATACTGTATGTTGGTCTGCTGTTCAACAATAAAAAAAAACAGCATTGGATATATATGCACCACACTCTCTCTTGGGTTAACTTGTCACTTATCGATACAAAAAATACGAAAATTCAACTATTAACGCAAAATAAATGCACTACACCACCCAATGCAAGAACCGTAGAAGCTATTATTATACAAAAAAACCACACACACAGTCTTGTAGATTGTTTTTAAGCATTGAACAGACTGTCGACACTCGGTAGTGACAACAGCGTCCGCACTACTGTAGGATTTCGTTTAAAAACGCTCTGTCCCGGATACAGAGCACTTCTATCCTATAAATGTACCATACCTTTAAACTATATTTTATTCTATATCTATTTATCTATCTATCTATCTATCTATCTATCTATCTATCTATCTATATATATATATATATATATATATATATATATATAAATATAAGAAAATATACTTAAAAATATGTTATTCTATATATATATATATATATATAAATGTAGTTTGAAGGTATATAGATATATATATATATATATATATATATATATATATATATATATATATATATATATATGTATGTATGTATGTATGTATGTATGTATGCATGTATAATGCATAAAAGGTTAATGGTCAGAGTGGAATCAGACCAGGAGACGGTAGTATTGAAAAGTGCTCAATACACATGTGAAAAATTAAAATAAAAATAACATGTAGGGCTTTAACTTTAAGATCAGGAGATGAGTTGAATGCGCTCCCTTCATTTCAACCTTACGGTATCCTTAGGCGATTTTTATCAATTGACCTCCGACGTTTTAGTTTTTTAATATAGTACATAAAAGGTTAAAAAAAAAGAAATACGCTGGAAGGTCAACTGATAAAAATCGCCTTAGGATACCGTTAGGCTGAAATCAAGGTAACGGATCCAACTCATCTCCTGATTTTAAAGTACACACATACACACACACAAACACACACACACATATATATATATATATATATATATATATATATATATATATATATATATATATATATATATATATATATATATATAACATTGATTTTCTATTCGTTTTCGACGTATGAAGGTCTAGCAGTTTAGTTCTTGGAACCAAATGTCAGACTACATGCACACAGTAACAAACGCTTGGGAAGAACCAATCACACTCTATGGAAAGACCTTATAGAGAGAAATGTTGTACATATAGTACCACAAGGTCTCCATACAATCCACACATACACACTCATATATATATATGTATATATATATATATAGAGAGAGAGAGACAGAGACAGACAGACCGACAGACAGAGACAGAGAGAGAGAGAGATACTATAACCCCCTAAAATGCGAGGAATATGTTCGTATGAAAGCACAGATAATTCCGAACCTGGTATTTGTCTTTCCTAAAAATAAATATCTCCGATTTTAATCTATAAATCATACCCAATAACTGCTTAGCAATATTAGCTAATAATAAACTAGGAGAATTTTAACTCTATAATATGTCACTGATAGATTTATTCTTAACGTAGATCTTAGCAACATCAACATATAATTATTTCTTTGCTTAAAATTTCGCAAAAGGAAGCACTTTACGGTTTCTCTTCGGCATATCCGAATTGCAAGCATCCCCCCACACCCTTTATGCTTTGAGACAATTATTAAATCAAATGTATTAATTCTTTATTTCTAGGGTTGACCGCGGTTAACTGAAACAATGAAACTGCGGATAATGAGAAAATAAAGTATTATTTTTGTATTTTTTATCACAACGATTGCTGAAGCCAAAAACCGCTAAAAACGATAGAAGGGGGAGAAAGGGATAGAGAGAAAGAGAGAGAGAGAGAGAGAGACAAAAAGTGAGAGGCAATGAAAGAGAAAAAGAAAGTGAGAGGCAATGAAAAAAAGAAAGTGAAAAAATGAGAGGCAATGAAAGAGAACGAGGAAGAGAGAAAGAAAGAAAGAAAGAAAGAAAGAAATTGAGAGGCAATGAAAGAGAACGAGAAAGAAAGAAAGAAAGAAAGAAAGAAAGAAAGAAAGAAAGAAAAGAAAAGAAAAGAAAAGAAAGTGAGAGGCAATAAAAGAGAGAGAGAAAGAAAAATAGCGCGAAGAGACTGAAAACCAATAACAAATTGGAGCTGACTGTAATATGTGCATTTGCAGGAACTGAAAAATATATGAACATGTTCAGATGGAAAGTGCTCTGCATTCGTGGCCTTGTGCCTCCATTTATGAACATCATTTCAACATAGCTAAATAGAGAGAGAGAGAGAGGGAGTTAGAGATGCGGATGACAATGAAGAATATAAGAGGAATATTTTAAAGAATAATGCAATGCACACACACACACACACACACACACACACAGATACATGTGTGTACTGATTAGAAAAGGAACGCGAATACTGCCTTCCCTCCCTCGCCATTGATGCCGCCTGAACGTCAGCTGACCGTGCTGCAACTGAGGCAGCTGCAAACCAAACAGCATGGGCAGCAAAGCAATCGGAAGTAGCAAGTCTCACACCAAAACGAGGCCAGCAGTAATGGTATTGGGATCGGAGAAGTATATGGTCGTGATATTGTGGGGTGGATGGACGTTTGAACAACGGAATTGTCACGTGACAAAGATGGTGTTTTATTGATTAAAGCCCACGGATGGCTTTGAGTTGTCACGACTGACGGTTTTCTGGCATTAGTACTTGCCGGGGGTCTACATAAAATCCAAAACGCATAAGACGTTGGTTGTGGTATGGGCGGGAAATGGCGTGGAGATCCTACTTCAGGGTTGGCTGGCGAATTAATTGGTAGCAAGTTGCATATCGGTGTTTGGGAATTGCAGAAACGAAAACGTAAGGTGTTTATAGTTAGAGGAAACGTTGGTTCTTTCTTAAACAGACTTGGCATCCATATTTGTATGAGCATCTGTACGTCTTTCTGTATTTAACAAAATCTTTTGCTCATTCTAAAAATGTTGATAACAGTGGTGTCGCCTGCTTTGTCGTCTGCTTTGTCGCCTGATGAACGCTGACAAAATAATAAAACCTGTCATCATAATACATAATGAATATACATATATTTATGTTTATAAATGAATAACTTGGCATTTATAATCTTTGCAAAATAAAATCTTTGCAACCGACAGTCAAATTCTTTGAAATTTGAGAATTTGCACTTCAATATAAAATATTTTTTTTAATTTATCTTGTCTCTCTACTTAGAGTTTGCACAAAAAGATTATATTAGAAATGTAATCAATTCAAATTAATGAATTTATCCGTCTATATTTCTGAGATGAGGTGTTATGTACACTATTTACATTATTCGGACTATTGTCCTCATCTTTTTTGCCATATTTATTACAACGTTTCGGCCGTTGTACGCTCCGGCCTTCTTCAGGTGGTTGGAATGTTGAACTGAACCCTTTATTTCGCTCACTGGTGTAGACTGTTTCCTGGGTCTTATCTATAAATCTTTTCATGGTAATTGTTCTGAGGAACTTTCCTCTATGGTACCTAGACTTTATGAATTTAAGCGCAGTACCATATTAGCAGAACGGTGTCATCATTTTACAGTTGAAATGGTGAGATGTAACCGTAAGTTCTATGCTAACAGTTTCTTCTCTCGCACTTCTGGCTTGTGGAACTCTCTTCCAGCTTTTTGAGCCATGATTATCCTAGTCCAGAAAGGAACTTAGCGTATAAAAATAGGAGACATAAGCAATGTATGGAATTTTTTTATCACTATCCGCTGACGTTAATTCTTTACTTTTAGTAATTGTCTACAATAAAAACCTAAACTTGTGCAAAATTTTCCAGCACTGTGTTTAAAGAAAAGCAAGATGGCCGAAAATGGATACACAAGAGAAAGTCGTTATTTTTAGTAATCTAAAAATAAATGTTGTTAACTTTTGCCTACGCCTAATATTTCTTACGATGGAGAAAAATTATAACTATGCAAATATTGAAGTTTTCGGATGAACATAAGTCTGACAATTTTTCGCGTTTTAGTCCCGTACATTAAAACTCAGCAAAATGGTGTTTGCCAATTGTCAGGAAGTGATATAAAAATGAATAAAAATGAGCAGAAAGAAGCTCTACTTGTTCGGAAATTAATATCGCATTTTCAAGGGGGCGGATAAGAACAGATGCAAATGAAATCAAGTTAAATTTGATTCTTTAATGACGTAAATGCTGTCATTTGGCCCAGGAAGATTGAGTGGAAAGTTAGGAATGCAAGAATATATGATGAGATTGCATTTT
>CAHIKZ030001117.1:490000-500000 GCA_903632075.3 Acanthosepion pharaonis | reverse complement strand
CATACCAAATTGTAGCTAATAACTGATACAATGATACTGACATAAGGAAAATCTAGACACCCCTTGTTCAATTTAAGTAGAATATTCTGTAACCATGGAAACGTGATTTTAGCTGTGTCTTTAAAACCCGGTAATTTTTAAAAAGTTACTCCAAAATTCGCTTGAAGATGAAATGGAACTAATGCTTTTAATTTAATTGCAAAAATAAAATTAGGGGTTTTTAGCTTCTATTTTTGAAACATGGTTGGAACTGTGTAGCGAAAATAACCATATTTTAAATCAATTAATTTATAATATTAATGCTCTGTAAATTTACATTGAGCACTATTTTGTAAAAATAAAATATCTATAAGAACACCGGATTTTATATCTTACTGTTCTTTCTTTTTTTTATATATATATATATATATATATATATATATATATATATATATATATATATATATATATATATAGTCGACTCACCCGTCGAATTAAACGTATGAGGGTCAAGCAGGTCAGTTTCCCGGAAAACCGACAGCCCGACAACATAAGATTTCATTATAGTGGTGAAGGTTTCGTGCAGGACCATCTACACTTTTTGAAGGGACGAATACAGACCTGGTGCACTAAGTGCCACAAGATTCCCAAACGGTTTTGAATTCAGAGTTGTTCTTCTCCTAGACCTGTTGCCATCCAAGGCTATATAACCCAGTCTGTCCTGCTATTTTACCCATAGCTGGAGGGAGAAGAAGAGGATTCATACCTTTCCCAAGGGTATTAGCACGTAAGTGAATGTAATGGATTCGACTGGAATTCGAACTCGGCTCTGCGATTCCACAATCCAAGCCGCTATCCATTACTCCACCGTGCGTGCGTGCGTGCGTGTGTGTGTGTGTGTGGTCAGACAAAAGAAAATAAACCATGTATTATCTTTATAATTTGGTATATATCATATATATATTATAGATAATATTTTATATATATATATATATATATCAAATATGTGGTGCAGTTCAATTTATATTACAATGAATCATTCATACAAAAAGTACATTAGTAAAGTTAATGATATAAAATGGGGAAATGCTTCGTTAACATTACTCTATTTATTGAATTATTTAGTTCATGCCTTATATATTCTCAAACTGCCATATTAGTAAAAAACGAACTCTCTTAAATTTCCAAAAAATTCAACCTTAGCATTGCGACTGCACGCTCGAAAACTTTGTATCCGTTATCAACACACTTCCAAAAACATATTTCGATTCGCATTATATTTTTTCGTCTCGGATTCTACCTGAATTTTACTAAAAACAAAATAATTTCTATGCCTGAAGATGACTGAATGTATAGTCGAAAATACTTGCGTATTAAAAAAAGACCTTGTACAGCTTAAAAAAAATAAAAATAAAGATAACATTCAACGAGCGACTGGTAGGTTAATGCACTTTTAAAATTTTGTTAGCGAAGGGATTTCGTCATTTTATATCATTAACTTTACTAATTTACTTCTTGTATGAATGATTCATTGTAATATATATATATATATATATATATATATATATATATATATATATATATATATATATATATATATATATATATATATATATATATATATATATAATTATGGAATACAAGAGTTTCAGTAGTAGTTTCTAAGAGGAAAGAAACGTCATACTCAATTCTGTCCTTTCTTTATCAGCCACCATAAAAGAAAAGAAAAATATTATAAGAAACAAATCAATCTAGAACCGCACCATGTGGCGGACTAAATCAGCATAGTCTCAAACCATGATCTCTAGAACTGCAATCTACAACTAGGTTCAGCTTACATGCCACGTCCAATTTATTTAAGGAGAGGCTACTCCCCTTATACATATAATATATATATATATATATATATATATATATATATATATATATAAATATATATATTTTTTATATATGTGCGGTGCTTATCAGAGAGAGCCCAATATCAGTGATAGAGCTAACATATTTAGTTGAATGGATATGAGTTTGTGAGCCTGTGTTTCACGCTTATGCGATTCTAAGACAAACTGAAGATCGCATCAACGTGGAACCCAAGGTCACAAACTCATATCCATTCAACTATATATATATATATATGTGTGTGTGTGTGTGTGTGTGTGTGTGTGTGTGTGTGTACTTTCTGGTCGCCTGATGATCGCAGTAGTGTGAAACTCAAGTAATGATTCAAATTTTGCCTCTTCCTGAGTTATGCTTCGGAAGCGTAATTGCCCTGATCTGGTAATTTAAACATGGAGTACTTTATATTACTGTTTATGTAGGTGTATATCTTTTCTTCTGGGATTATCTTTCCGTTTCCCTTTATCTTCTTTATCGTTGGTATTTGTTTTATTGGTTGTTGATTTTCTTTTATTGTCTTTTTTTTTCTTTGGTCACCTTGTAGGCTTTGTGTTGATATTACAGATACTTTAGTCTTTGTCTGATATACATGTATATGATTGATATGAAACAATTGACAAAGTACATAAAAATGGAATATGTGAAAGCCACCTGGATGTTGGATTCATTTGGTTGTTTTTTTTTTTTTATTTACATGTGTCGTTTCGTCATTTTATCTGAGCATTTGCAAAATACAACTTTAAAAAAAACTCTTGTATTCTAACACCAAAAATTTTCTAATACAAAGTTTTTAAATATGCCCGTGAGCAAATCAATTAGATTTCCGCTTAGGAAATATGAAATATAGCGAAACGTTATATGTAAACGACATTTTCAACACTCAACTGATTTTAAATAGTCACTATCTATCTATCTATCTATCTATATATATATATATATATATATATATATATATATATATATATATATATATATATATGTACATGCATATACGAGGTTTGATCAAAAAGTATCGTGACTGGTGCTATAAAAAGAAAACTACAACACATATCAGTTCGGCATTTAATCTCCTTCGAAGTAGTACCCTTTTGAACGGATACACTATCCGGCAGCATTTACATTGATAGAAGCATTACAGGAACTCTTTTTTGTTTTTTTGGTGGGGTGCGGAGTGGGGATAGCGAGCAGCTGCCTTGTCGCATTCTTTCGAGATTGCTTTGACGTCTTGAAATCTTATTCCTTTCAACAGAGGTTTGATTTCTGGAAAGAGGAAAAAGTGGCAAGAGGCGAGATCTGCGGAATATGGCTGTTGTCGGACCTGGGAAATGTTGTTCTTGGTCCACACCTACTGTATAAACCATGTTCACTGATGGAACCTCTGTGGTGTGGTAAGACAACCACACTCTACACACTTTCCTCCCAAGTACTGCTATAAACAATGAAAGTGAGCGAGAACATTACAAAAAGAAAACTACAACACATATCAATTCGGCATTTAATCTCCTTCGAAGTAGTCACCTTCTGAAGCCGCACACTTTTCAGCATCGTTTCCATTGATGGAAGCATTCCTGGAACTCCTTTTTTGGTATAGCGACCAGCTGCCTCTTCGCATTCTCTTGGGTTTTCTCGACGTCTTGTAATCTTGTTCCTATCAAGTAGGATTTGATTTTTGAAAAAGAAAAAGTCGCATAGGACGATATCTGGGGAATATGGTGGTTGTTGGAGATGGAGAAATTTGCTCTTGGCCAAAAACCGCTGCATAAGCCATGGTCATTGATGGAACCTCTGTAGTGTGGTGAGACGACCACACGCTACACACTTTCCCTCAAGCACCGCTTTAAACAACGGAAGCGAACAATAACGTTATAACTTAGTTCTAGAGACAATGGAAACGAAAAGAACTCTTATACTTATCATCAGGAAGAGACAGCTGAAATTTTTAGGGCACATACTGAGGAAAGAGAGCTTGGAAAATTTGATGCTAATACGACAGATTGAAAGCAAGAATGATAGAAGAAAACAACGCATAACCCCCCTATTAAGCTTGTGTAAATGGATGGCAGAACAAGGTTTAGGAGAGATAACAAAAACAATATTTATTAAGCGCTACAAAGGACAGGAAATTGTGAAGATATGTGATCGCTAAAGAACTAAAGCGACAAGGCACATAGAAGAAGAAGAATTCTAACAGTGAATTTTATTCTTTTTCTTTCTTCTGCAAATATAATTTTGCTTGTATCCACGTCGCTTTGATCAGAATGGAGTTTAATGTCTAAATGCCATGTCGAAGAAAATTTACTTGCTGAACCAGCAACAATGATGGAGGACAATTCCATTTGTTGTTGGTTTTTTTTTTCTTGAAGAAAATTCATGTAAGACATCGAAGAAGATCAAACCCACAAATAAATGGATTTCTCCGCTTCTCTTTGAACACGGGGTTCTTCAATGGCAAACAAATTCCGGCATCAATTCAGATGATTAATATAGGCAAACAAAGATGAGAATACAAAAGCCGGACAAGTCGCTGAAGAAGAGATGCGTTTACTTTTCATTATATAAATATCGTTTACAGATTTGTATCTATTAATCTTTTGTCTTGATGGAGAAAAAGGAGAAAAAATGGTTTAAAATGCAGAGATGTGACCGAACAATTCGTCAAGTAATTATAATGACTCATTTCAGAATTCCAAACTCTATTAAAATATATTTCTTCTTTTTGCGTTTTTTTTTTTATTTGTTTTTCTTTTTATCTCCTATTCCTTCTTCTTCTTTTTCTTAGCCTCTTTTTCGGTTGATTTTTCAGTTTATCTTTTCCTTCATTTATTGATTCTTATCTTCTTAATTTATTTTTATTTTTCCCTTTCTACTTTATCTGCTACGTTTTTTGTATTTATATTTTTCTTTTCCCTTTTAATTTTCTTGTCTTGTTTTTCTTTCCTTCACCCTCACTTTTTCTCCTCTTTTTTTTTTACTCTTTTATTTTACCTTCTCTTTTATTCTTTTCCATGCTTTCTTTTTACCCTTTTCTTTTTACTTCTCTTCTATTTATTTTTCATACTTTTTTACCCTTTTTTTTTTTTACTTTTCTTCTGTTTCTTTTTTCATGTTTTCTTTTTAACCCTTTCTTTTCCCTTCTCTTGTTTTCTTTTTAACCCTTTCTTTTCCCTTCTCTTGTTTTCTTTTTAACCCTTTCTTTTCCTTTGTCTTCTATTTTTTATTCCTGTTTACCCGTTTTTTCCTTCTCTTCTATTTCTTTTTGTTGTTTTCTTTTCTCCACGATTTTTTCATCTCTTCTTTTTACGCTTTTTTACTTCTATTTTTTTTCTTGGTCACTTTTTATATTTTTCTTCTTCCTTCTTTTCTTCAGTCTCTTTTTCTTCTTTTTTCCCGTTCTCTTCTACCTTTTTGTCATGTTTTATTCTTATTCCTTTTATTCAAACCCTAACTGTTTGTCAGTCATCAACAATAAAACTTGTCATCGTAAGCAAAGGAAAGAATACTTGCTCAAACAACAACAGAGATTTAAGCCGATTCATTTGTTTTTCATTCTTCTTTCGTTTTTCTAGGAGAAAATACATGTAAGACATTTTGTGCATCAAAGAGAATCAAACCCACAAATAAATGGATTCCGTTGCCGTTTTGGCAGACGACATTGGGAAACTGACATAGAAAAAGAAAAGATCGAAACCTGAGTGAACATCAGCAGAGAACTGGAACAAATATGTTACATTAAAGTGAGAATTGCAACCTCCATTCCAGCCGCATTTGTAAAAACTAAAATTAATCATGAGGTAGAGATGTAAATAGAAAAGGCTTTATCTCTATAGAAGTCAATGGATCTTGTAAAATACGCACAACAGAACTTGGAAAGTTTTATGATGACCATTCGTAAAGCGAGTAATAAAAAGCTACCAAACGCGGGAACAGTTATGCAGAGAACACTTAAAAATAGAAATGGTAGCTCTTATGATTGCAACTGAGGACAAATTCATGAGAATGTTGATAAAATCGAGAAAACCCAGAAAACAGAAAATTATGACTTTGTGGAAACGAGACTCTATACTGAATAATAAATTTATAAAGTCTTTTCAAATGGAATGTTCTTCACACACTTTATTTCTTCTTCTTCGTCTTCTTCTTCTTCTTCTTCTTCTTATTGCTTTTCTCGTTTCTTTCTTGTTTTTTTTTACCTGTTTTTCTTCTTTGCAATATTTCTACCTTATCTTTTTTTATTTTTTATTTTTTATTTATGTTTTTCCATGTTTCTTTCTTTTTTTTCGTTTTATTTTTATTTTCTTCTTTTTCTTTTTCTTCATTTTTCCTTTTCGATTTTTTCGTCACTTTTATTTCATCATCACCATTATCTTTCTTTCTTTTTTTGGTATATTCTTAACAAACTTCTTCATCTTCTCCTTCTTCTTCTTCTTCTTCTTCTTCTTATTATTATTATTATTATTATTATTGCTTTTCTCGTTTCTTTCTTGTTTTTTTTTACCTGTTTTTCTTCTTTGCAATATTTCTACCTTATCTTTTTATTTATTTTTTATTATTTATGTTTTTCCATGTTTCTTTCTTTTTTTTTTCGTTTTGTTTTTATTTTCATCTTTTTCTTTTTCTTCATTTTTCCTTTTCGCTTTTTTCGTCACTTTTATTTCATCATCACCATTATCTTTCTTTCTTTTTTTGGTATATTCTTAACAAACTTCTTCATCATCATCATCATCATCATCTTCTTCTTCTTCTTATTATTATTATTATTATTATTATTATTATTATTATTACTTGATTTATGATGCCCTTTTCGACTCGTAGATATTTCGGCCGAATGATGATGGCCATATCTCACCTCTTACTGGCAGCTTAGAGACACAGTGCTTTCCTCAGTACATGAGTTATTCCAAGTAGTGCTGCCACCTGCGCACTCCCAATGATATCAGGTAATTCTTGAAAAAATTCAAACCACAAAAAGGGACAACTTGAGCTGCTGCTTGATATATTTCTCTGATTTGCCAGGCCAGATCTTGGTACGTTTGTATCTTCGCCTAGGCCGCCTTCACGATGTTCTTATTCCTATGTGCCAGATCATCTATCAGGATCCATTCAGGGCTACTCATATGCACAAGTGTGATATCAGGGCGATTGCTCTCCGGGTGCTTGTCAATGAAGATGGTCCTATCCCACATTGCTCCTCCCCGGCTACGAACAGGCAAAAACATCATCATTTTTATTATTTTATAGATTAACATGTTCACAACTAATTAATGGTGATAATTACCGGACACTGAGGGCTAATATGTATCCTCAAATCTGCAACATTTTCTTCAGTCTCATTGCAGACCACACCACTACCATCGACTGGACATTTTCTATTCTTTCTCGGATTATCAATTTCTCCACTCCCGTCTGTATTGTTTTGGGCACGTTGCCGAGTGTACTAGTTATTACGGGCATGACTATTTTCCAATATTTTCACAGATACAAGGCGAGGTACAAGTATCTTTCTATTAGTTCAGCGATTTGAATGTCCAGCTTTCACCTATGCTAACTGGATTCGGTCGGTTTTTAGTGTTGGGAGTTTAATTATTACTAGCATAGTACCCGTAAAAAATAACGGGATTATTTACTCATGACTCGGTGTTTTTCGCTAGCAATTTTACCTAGATTTTTTTTTTTTTGTGCGTTCTGCTTTCGTGTCGTTCCCTCGGCCTCGGATTAAATATTTACACACTACAACAAAGTGTCACTTCCCGAAACTTGTGGTCAAACATTAACTCAATTCCCATCGTTTCAAAACTGGGATTGTGAGTACGAAAATGTTGTAATTAGAAACCTACAATTAAAACCGGATTTTTATAAACCTATAAGTAGTACAGGTTTTTTTTTATAGACCTATAATTAATACCAGATTTTTATTTTAATTTTCATAATTGATACCGGATTTTACAGTGGATATTAATGGCTTAAAAGAGATCTCTATGAAAATGGTAAACAATATTTCAGAAGAGAAGTAGTCAAGAATTTCTGCAAGGAATGCTAAGTGTTAAATTTAGTAGTCGTCCTTGAAACTATAATTTAATAACTCTAGTTTCAAGGCCGACTACCGGGTGTGTCTTTGGCTGACGATAAAGTCATCATCGTTCGCGATGTGGGTGACTACTTCTGGGAGTTGCAGAGCGTATGAATGACGGCGGAAGAGTGGCTGGCAACAAAGGGAGACAGAAAATTAGCATTAAAGTCGAAATAGTAGAAAAATTATATCCAATGTCGGGAAGACTGGTGATAATGAAATAATGGAAAATAATTCACTAAAGTATGGCGACAACGATAATAAAAATATTAGCCGTTTCCTTATAAGGAAACATTCAGCATTCACAGACCATTTAGATTCCTATTCTACTTACGCTTTTCTTCACTCCCTGTCCATCGAGCTGGGATTAAGGTATAGTATCTGTTTTCCTCATCTCTAATTGTAATGGAAATATTAGCCGTATAAGGAAATATTCGGCATTCATTGAGCAAGCAGAATGTTAATCGAGTTACGCCTTACTTCACTCGCTGAACACCGAGTTGGGATCATGGTATAGTATCTGTTTTCCGCCTCTGTAATTCTCATGGGAATACTAGCCTTATAAGGAAATATTCAGCCTTCATTAAGCAAGCATAATGTTACTCGAGTTACGCCTTTCTTCGCTCGCTGACCATCGAGTTGGGATCAGGGTATAGTATCTGTTTTCCTCATCTCTAATTCTCGTGCGAATATTAGCCGTTTCCTTATAAGGAAATATACATCATTAATTGCACGAAGAGTCAGTTGAAATGTATAAAAATTTTAACTCTTGAAACAGTTTTTCTCAAGTCCTGTAGCTGTTATTGCTCTTTCCGGTATTGGTGGCGGTTTCCTTCTTAACCTTTTGTTTGAAGTAGTGTGGAACTACAACATACTGTTTATTACATTTTTTTCTTTTCGATTTACATGTGCTCCCCATTTTAGTTGTTGCTTCTGTTGCAAGTCCTCAAGTGATGGTGTTTCTTTTATCCGGCAAATTCTTTTATTTCTTTTTTTTTTTTTTTTTGTGGGCCTGTAATGTCAGCTCACGAGATTCAAAGAGAGAGGATGGTCCTCGCAAAGACCTACATGCTTCACTCGCACGAAGAAAGTGACTGTATAATGCTAATAGTTTAGTTTAATTTCTGATCGAGTTTGGCGCCATACAAGGAATCCATATGAATGTCTCGATCTGATCAGACTATACGTATATATATATATATATATATGTGTGTGTGTGTGTGTGTGTGTGTATTTTCATACTAATTTTTACCAAATACAAAGCTAGAGACCTTCAACTTAGGGGAAAACTGATAAAATCGTTATGATGAATGCAGAATGTGATATGAAAGTAAGAAGAGATGGTTGAACGCAAAGATTATGAGGAAAGGGAAGATAGATAACAGTTGGCCCTTGACTTGAAGAGGTTAAGACTGGAATGTTAAAGGAAGCAACCACACGGGAGTCTGTTCCACAGAGTAGCAGGCATTGGTTTGGGAAAAAGTTGAGTGAAACTTTCTATTTACATTTGGAATACAGAGGAAATGCGGGTGATTCGACACCGTGGAAGTGGCATGTCCAAGCTCTTAAGCTCTGATCCGATCACCTGAACAACTGCCATCGAAATATTAACTGATTACCAATAAGCTTGCGACGTTGGTTATATGAGAAAGGATTAGCAGAGAGGAGAATAAGTCTTCTCCGTAAAAACAGCGTAAACGATTTTGTACACTACGAAGACTGGGAATTGAGGAACGAGTAACTCCATCCCAGATATGGGACTGATACTCCAGATATACAGACTGGAAACACGGATCAATCAACACGTAGCAGGCAATATTCGCAAGGGCAGCGCTGTCAGATTGCACACGTGCGTGAATATGTGATCAGTCATAGTTGGACATTTGCTACAAAACCAGTAATGGGCTCGGTTTACAACTAGGACAGGTTCTTGTTCTCAGTACTAAGGAAAGATTCGGAATTATATTTGAAGCGATTGGAATCTGTTTGCATTAAGTCCTACCAGCCATCTCTCTGTAAGTAGAAGAAGTGATTGGTAGGCTTAAAGAATGTAAGTGTTTT
>CAHIKZ030001117.1:437500-487500 GCA_903632075.3 Acanthosepion pharaonis | reverse complement strand
CTTTTTTTTCTTTTACTTTTTCCTTTTCGTTTTTCTACCTACATTAATTTTAGTTTCATTTTCACTTTTTCTTTTTATCTTGCTATTTCCTTGTCTTGTTTTTTCTTCTCCTTTACTTTCTATGTTTCCTATTTTAACGTCTCATTTTTTTATTCCATTAAAATATCTCAAAATTGTTTTCGTTTTTTTTTTACAGACCTTCACACGAAAGACTCAAATCAGACCAAAAAATTGATTACTGCTGTCATATCTGAACTGGAGCTGCCTAATGCTCATTTCCAAGCCTTGATAGAGTTCAAAAATATCTACACAACCTTGTGGGTGAGGAAGTATTTTTTCACTCCTTCTCACAGGCGAATCGTTGTAAGCTGTATCGCTGTTTTCGAGGCTAATATTCTGACTAGTTTGTTTCATTAGTACAACCAGTTCAGACCTTCACAGCTAAGTCCCACCATAACATGTACACTGGGACGAATCATACTTATTCCCTTCGTATTCCATTAGTAAGGAGGAAGTTTGATTCGAAATGCTTCTTTCCAAGAACCGCTACTTTATTAAACAGATATTCAAGAGGATGCTTCCCCGATCGCTACAAACTTAACTAGTTCCAGTTTACAGACAGTCGTTATCTTTCCTACATATGGCCGATTGTCTTCGTATTGTTAGACAGTTCTAGTTGAACTAATCCTCTTCCACCTTCGGATCTGGGCACATGCAGCATTCGGATGATGCATGCTGTGGCAAGTGAGAAGCTTTTATTATTATTATTATTATACATTAATCCATTTTTTTTCTTTTTCATCTTATAACGTCGGATACAAATATTAGGTGTCATTTTGAGACATTATTTAAACTAGGCCTCAAAGCGGGTAAAATCTTTTGCAGAAATAAACTGAAAATATCTAACCGTACTGCTTGTAAGGCTTGAAGAGTTTGGGATCTGTCCTTTGAAATAAATCCCAGAATTAGACGATTATGGATTATCGATTAAGACGATACTTTGGAACGTGGTAGAAGAAAATGTGATCCGAAAATCTTTCAAGAGTTCTACGAGAAATACAGTGTAACCCGGATATAAGAGAAACCCGGATATAAGAGAGATTTTCTCTGGTCCCAAATTAGAGCTTGTGTTAATTTATATAATATAGACCAAACCCGGATATAAGAGAAACCCGGATATAAGGGACTTCTTCTCCGGTCCCGAAAATCATGCAATTCATTAAAAGTGAAAATGCTTTTGAAAAAATTCAATATTTTTTCTGTCAGTGTCATTTTGTCGTCATTCTTTTTGATCTTTCATGACAAGTATCTATTGTTTGTTTTGTCGTATTGGTGTCAAAGATTTTTAAAAATTCTCTCTTTTCTTTCTCTTTTTTCTTTCTCTTTTTTTCTTTCTCTTTTTTTCTTTCTTTCTTTATTATTTTCTTTATTTCTTTATGATTTTCTTTATTTATTTTCTTGTTTTTTTATTACTTTTGTTTATTTATTTTTTCGTTTCTTTCTTTCTTATTTTCTTTCTTTTCTTTTCGTTCTTTTCTTTTCTTTCTTTTCTTTTCGTTCTTTTCTTTTCTTTCTTTTCTTTTCTTTTCTTTCTTTCTTTCTTTCTTTCTTATGTTCTTTCTTTATTATTTCTTTCTTATTTTCTTTCTTTTCTTTCTTTCTTTTTTTCTTTCTTTCTTTCTTTCTTTCTTATGTTCTTTCTTTATTATTTCTTTCTTATTTTCTTTCTTTTCTTTCTTTTCTTTTCTTTTCTTTCTTTCTTTCTTATGTTCTTTCTTTACTATTTCTTTCTTATTTTCTTTCTTTTCTTTCTTTCTTTTTTCTTTCTTTTCTTTCTTATATTCCTTTTTTTCTTTTTTCTTTTATTTCCTTTCTTAGTTTCTGCCTTTATTATTTTCTCTCTTTTCTTTCTTTTTTCGATGAACGATCCACATACACACACACACACACACATACAGAATAAAGCATTCCTTCAACATAAAATTATATATGCATATGTAAATGCATGCTTGAAAATTAGCCTCTCTCTCGATATCTGTCTTTCATTCTGCCTCACTCATTCTCTCACATTCTTTCTAACTTTCTCTATCGCTCTCTCTCTCTCTCCCTCTTTTTCTCTCTCTCCCTCTTTTTCTCTCTCTCCCTCGATATTTAACATCCTAGCATGTAAGAGTACGCGCTCGCGCGTGTGGGGGGGTGCATTCTAATGATGCTATTTGTGTGAGTGTATACGGAAAACTATTTTTTCGGGACACGCAAAAAGGATTAAATGAATAGAGGCATAGACGCTTAAGTTGGTGAGTGAATATCCGCGCGGATAAATGTCATATGTATTGTGTGTTCGTGTGTGGTGGGTGTTTAAACAAACCAGGAGAGAAATAGATAGGCCAGGAGAGAATAAACTGGAAGGAACGACTGAGGTAGATTTAATAAAGAGAGTTTTGCTTCAAAAAGCAGATACAAATGATTAGATAGATAGATAGATAGATAGATAGATAGATAGATAGATAGATAGATAGATATGAAAAAACTGTATTAGATAAATAGAATAGATATGAACAGACTGAGATAGATAGATAGATAGATAGATAGATAGATAGATAGATAGATACCGATAAAAAGATCTACAAGCAGTTTGAATTGATACGGTTTCCACCCAATTAAAATGACATTTCAAAAATATCTAATGTTATGGTTCTTGATTATCATTAGGAGAGTGGGTTGGACAGAGAATATTTCAGATAGATAGATAGATAGATAGATAGATAGATAGATAGATAGATAGATAGAAAAACTGTAATAGATAGATAGATAGATAGATAGATAGATAGATAGATAGATAGATAGATAGATCGAAAACTGTAATAGATAGATACAAAATGACTGAAATAGATATATTGAAAGATTGATAGGAAAATCTGAGAGAAAGAAAGAAAGAAAGAAAGAAAGAAAGAAAGAAAGAAAGAAAAAGACTGAAATGGATACATACATACATGCATGCATTTTATATGAACAGAAATTGTGTAATGTCAAGCCCGTACACTAAAAAGAAAATCATAAAATTCAAAACATGAAAAGGAAATTTACTTTCGATTTTTTAAGATGAGATCTTATCGCTATTATATACTTTGTCATTCAGGCCGTTATGAGCAATTTGATTGTTATACTCACAATGTTTCGGCCGTTCTACCCTCCATCCTTCTTCAAGTGTCCGTTGTAGTACTAGGTAATCTTGAAATTTCAGATTAGTCTCTTATTCATTCCATGGCGTTGTTTGTTTTTATTCCGCTTTCCAACCTTCGGGGATATTTCATATCAGTTAATACTCATCAGTTTTATTCACCTTTGTCCGTTTCTTTCACTGAAACTTTTCAGTACTGCCAGGCTTGAACTCACGACTGCCAGAAATGCTTTAACCCATGAGGCCAGTTGTTTAATACACGAAAAACAAAGTCAATAAACAAATTCATCACAGAACGATAAATAAGAGTTATTTATTTTCAAATAAAGGAACTCCAGGGATTTATTTTTGTTTCTCTCCATAAAAAAAAAAATCATCTCCATCTAAGCTTGATTTGTTGGGATTGTTATTAATAGATAGCTTCTGACCCAACTTCAAAAAATAGGTCTCGAGCGAAGTTAGCAAGACGCCATTTTAAATTTTATCTACTCCCAAACGTCGTAACAAAGATGTATATGTACCCAAGAACAAAATAAAACACACACACACACACACACACACACACACACACACACACACACACATATATATATATATATATATATATATATATATATATATATATATATATTGGAAGTTGTAAAGGTGAAAATGCACTTTAAAATGCAGTGACTCTAAAGATGTCATGGCGTCACATTAGACACGTGACACGGTATATTTCACTGCCATTAAAGCATACCTTGAGCGTGGCTTAGCGCTCGTAAGATACGGTGTATTAATGGAGGAGGATTGCTAATGGATGCGTTAGGAAGAAAGAGAAATGAAGGAAAACGAAAGAAGGAAAAGAGGAAGATGGTGAACGAGAATAAGAAGTAAAATCTAAAAGAGAAAGAGGGTAAGAGATTAAAGAAAGAGCTCGGCAGAGAGGGTAGAAAAGTAAGGGAAGAAGAATTTGAAGGGGGAATGCAGATAAAAGAATGAAGAGATCAAAAATAAAAGAGGAGAAGCAAAGCAAAGAAGAAGGAACGATTTAGTGAAGAAGAAACGAGAGATTAAAATGATGGCAAAGAAAGAAGAATGAGAAAATGAGAAGAAAAGAAGAGGAACGATCAAAAGATCGTTAAGAAAGAAAAAGGGATTTTTAGAGTGCGCGGTGGAAGAAGAAGAAGAAGAAGAAGAAGAAGAAGAAGAAGAATGACGAAAAGATAGGGGAGACGAAAAACACAGAAGGGATGAAAGATAAAAAGTGAGAATGAAGAAAAATAAATGTGGAAAAAGCAAAAACGGAAACCCAATGAAAAATTGCGAAAAACAACGAGAAAGAGGAATAGAATAATGAGAAGGAAGAGGTGAGTGAGAAAAAAAGAATGCCCAGAAAAAAAACAAAATGGACGAAAAGAGGAAGAAAAACGGGGAAGGAGAGTAAGAGAGCGAAGAGAAAACAGTAAAAGAGAATGAAGAAAAATAAGAAAAACACCATAAAAGAAAGAGTGTCAGAAAAATGAAGTCCCAGAAAAGAAGAAGAAAAAAGAACGAGAAAAGGAGAGGAAAAAATAAAAGGAAATGAAGGAAAATTAGGAGGAAGAATCACGAAAGAAAGAAAAAAAAACAGAAAAAGATGAATAAGAAAGAAAAAGGAAAAAGTTGAGGTAGAAGGAATAATCAGAAGAAAAGAAGAAAGAGCACAGAATGAAGGAGAGAAAAATATAAAAGGATATCTTGAAGGAAGAATCCCGAACAAAAGAAAAAGAATAGTAAAGAAAGAAAAAAAGAAAAGAAAAGAAAGAACGACGAAAGAAAGGGAAAAGAATAAAAAGAGCAGGAGTGCTACAATGGAGAATCCCGAAAGAAAAGAAAGAACTCGAAAAGAAAGAGAAAGGAAAAGAGTTAACTCTAATGACAAAAGAAAAGAAAGAAATGAAGAAGAAAGAGGTAAGAAGGAGAGAAAAAGAAAAAGGAAAGTCTTTAAGGACGAATCAAGAAAGAAAAGAAAGTACAAAGAGCAAAAAGAACGACAAAGGAAAGAAAGAAAAATAAAATAAAAAAGAACAAAAAGAGAACGAAACGAATGAATCGTAAAGGGACGGAAGGAGAGAAGAAAGAGTCAACAAAATAAAAGGAATAAAGGAAGAAATCGTCCTTGTCATCGTCAGGGTGATAAATGATCCTGACAAGTAACGACAGGAAAACAGAAACTGAGCCAAAATGGTAAGTCATTCTTCTTTTTTGTTTGGGGATTCTTTTTTTTTATTTTTTTATTTTTTTCTGGAAAAATCGATCTGCAGAACAACAGGTATGCAACGTATTCGACTTACACCTTGTGCTGAACAGTGGCAGGAAATAAAGAATATTTGGACAGGAATCTTTGAGATAAAGAAAAAAAAAGATGAAATATGTCTGGAAAAAAAATGGTAAGGAATAATGCCAATAACTAAAACAGCGTGATACGAAATAATTGAAACTGAAAGGAAATAAAAGTGCTTGCAGAACCCCCCCCCCAGAAAGAACAAGGATTTGATAAGAGAGGAATGAATGTAAGATTATATTGCGTCAGGGTTGTGTATGATGCTAGAACAAAGACTGCACTCCGGACCAAAGAGGCTGTTTGTATCAAGCGTTCACACACGGCCACCGAATGGAGAAACACGTAACTTCACACCTAAATCCGGTTTTCAACCGTGGGAAAGATTTTGTTATACACCCGGTTATATATGGAATTGCCTCTGACAGTTTTCCATCAGTCTCTCACACACCACAAACGGGGAATGTAGGGACCACAGATTGGCTGAGAATCACTGACGAAATACTGAAGGGAATAAAATATCAAGAAATGAAATTGCAAGATTTGTGTAATTATTTAATCAACACAGCCCCTTTCTTACAAATATTTTGGGTGGGAAGGGCCTGCCTACCTTGAAAATCAGCTTTAGGAACACTAATTTCATGTGGAATCGAGCACCGAGATCCGGCACCGTAGACGACGGGATGCTAAAAAGTAAACGTTTCGAACTATTTCCCAAAATCTGAATAAATGTTCAAACAGATTTTTAAAGCATCCCTTCTTGTTAGGGCTGAGATTTGTAATTCCCCATTCCATCAGGTCTATTTTAGTCACCTATAGACTCCATGATGCACGTAAGTTAAAACAGAATTATGGACAATCTCCTCACAGATGCAAAGACAACTGGAGGTATATGGTTCTACAGAAGGATGCTGAGAATACCATGGAGTGAGAGCTTAAGTGACGAAGAAGTCTTAAGAAAAATGTAAACAAAAAGGACACTTATTGTAAGAATTTAAAGAAATTTCTTGGACGCGTAATTGTTGTGGTGTCCTCCCTCTAAAGAGTCTATGTTAGACTCTTGCTTCTACTATAAATTCAGTAGGAGAGAAGGTTCGGGGAACAGTGAATAGATCGAGTGCTAGTTCATTCGATAGACTGTTTCTAGTGGTATAATACACTTCTGGTGTACTTACTGTTTAATATGCAATATATCTGCAAACCTGGTTTTTGTTATTACTTAACCATTTACTTGGTCACAACAGTAATGAAGAAAGGAGATATGGAGAATTTGGTACTCACAAGATATATCGAAGGGGTCATCTACTTGACGAGCTTGTGTGAATGGATAGGGAGGATTGACTACAGGACAAATCTTGGGGTAAGAGGTTATGGAGAGCCACAGCTCAAAGAAGAAGTTAAAAATCTGATAGGAGTTTTTATAGCAAAGTGATAAAACCCGTATACAGTGGTATATAAAATTACCAACTTTTTATCTCAAACATTAATCAAAAACATCTTTCGCGTTTTATATGCAAAAGTGAGGTATCTAGTCAACTAATGTTTACACAAACGCCACCGACTATCTGTACCTAACTTCATATTCCTCTTCTTCTTCTTTTATCTGTTCTGGTCTGTGTGTTCATGCTATATATTTAGCGATTCTTGATAAAATTTAAAAAAAAGAATCTGCAATGTTATTGTTCTTGATCTGGCATCTCAGCTTCAGTTACTTTCCATGTCCAAATCTATAAATCAACCATTCGCCCTTGCAAGGAATACTCCTGTCATATATCGTTTGGAGCCTCCCCACTGTCCGTCTCAAGGTCCTCCACAAAATCCAGAGACGGATATGCAATGGGATTGGTCCTGATCTGGCATCTCATCTTCAGTTACATTCCCACCACCGTAATATAGCTTCCCTGTGCCTTTTCTAAAAAATACTTTCATAGTAAATGTTCTGATGAACTTTCCTTATTTTTATAAGAAAAATTGTACATAGGGGAATTAGTTAAGACTTCATAGAGACCTGAGGTATTATGGTGACTGTAGTAAGAATGGTAATTGTGAATGCGTTGTTTTGCTGTAAGGAATACTGTGGTATTTTGGGCTCATAATTGTGACTAGATATTTAATTATAAAACAGATGAAGACTATTTTTCTCCATTACACCTTTTGACCTTGGGCTGCCTTGTGCCTTTTCTATAAATATTTTCATGGGAACTGTTCAGATGAATTTTCCTCTATGCTCCCTAAAGTTTTACTAGACTGCCCGCAAGATCTCATCATTTTACAGTTGAAATGGCTCGATGTAACTGTAAGGTTTTCTGCTAATAGTTTCATTTATCGCACTTCTTGCTTGTGGGTCTCTCTTCTTGCTTTCCAGTCGACTTTGATCTTCAAAGATTTAAATGCAATGTCAATAGTTATCTTCTTAATTCTTGTTCTTTTTTTGTTCTCCTTCCTTGATAATGTTTTCTTTTTCCCTGAAATATTAAATGTGAATCAGAATTTATGCGATGAAGAGTTATCTTTATTAAAATTATTTACAATCAGAGTGAACGGTTCAAAACTCCCTGAAGTTTACTCAGATCATCATGTACCTGATGCTAATTGAAGTACATGATGGCCAAAATGTTGGGGTAATAAGCACCAATATGAGGACAATAGGCGAGGTCGGTTTTATTATTTACTATCATTATGTAATTCTGAGGTAAAATCAAAGTCTTTTTTAATGAGAACTGCTATAGGCTTGAATTATTTATGAGTGGTTAATGTAAACAAAGTATTGGCAAAGAGCAGATGGCTTGGAGTTCATGGAAAGTTGACAGAAAAATAGAATGGTCACCTAGAAGAGAATATGAACGACGTGGAAAAGGAAAACCATGTAAAAAAAAAACATCAAATTATATCTCTGTAAGATATATCGGATACATATTGCATGCAGTGTGGGAAAGAATCACTGCAAAAATGTATAAGAAATAATCTTTCTTTTTTTTTTTAATTTTTTTTTTTTAGAAATATTCCTGTCATTTAAAATCTCCAGATCTCGAACATAAAAAACTATTTTATTAGTTTTAATAGGGGGTTCAGTTTGCCTTGTAACTTTATTGCAAATTGATCCCCCAGACGAGCCAAATTAAATGCAAATAAGCAATTGCAATGTCAATCGTTATCTTCTATCTTAGTTCCTTTTCTTTAATTTAAATGCAATAGTTATCGTCTTAATTCTTGTTCTTTTTTTTGTTCTCCTTCCTTGATAATATTTTCTTTTTCTCATATTCTCTCACACTCAGTAACCCCCTTGCGTCTTAGTGACCTCATTGCCTTACTAAGGGTGAAATTAAAAATAAATAAACTAACACTAACTGAGGTTTAAAGAATATATTGCATGCAGTGTGGGAAAGAATGACTGCAAAAATATATAAGAAATAATCTTTCTTTTTTTTTTAATTTTTTTTTAGAAATATTCCTGTCATTTAAAATCTCCAGAACTCGAACATAAAAAAATGTTTTATTAATTTTAAGAGGAGGTTCAGTTTGCCATGTAACTTTATTGCAAATCGACCCCCCACGTGAACCAAATTAAAATCAAAAAAAGGAATTGCAATGTCAATCGTTATGATCTCATTTTTTTTAATTTCTCTTCTTTTATTTTTTTTTCTCTCTCTCCTTTGATAATGGATCACGACAAAAATGGAGTACTGTTGTCATTATTTGGGCGGAAGGTATCGAGACCTCACTCCACAGCCTTGATAGAGTTCAAAAGCGTCTCTTAGCTATTGTGGGTGACGAACTATTCTCCACCCTTCAACCTCTCTCCCACAGGCGGGAGGTGGCAAGCCTCTGGCTGCTCTACCGCTACTTCCACGAAAAGTGCTCGGACGAACTACATACCCTGGTTACGCCGAAGCAAACCATCACAGCAAGAACACTCCATTCCACTTACATAATAGCAAACCACCCTCATTCCCACCGTATTCCATCGGTGAGAATTAAGTTCCACCCGTGCAGCTTCTTCCCGCGAAACATTGCCCTATGGATCCGATTCTCAAGTGTATGCTTCCCCAATCACTATAATCTTAACCTGTTCAAGGAAAGACAGAAAAAGAATAACTGCAAAAACGTGTAAGAAATTGTTTAAAATATACCTATAGGTTAAAATCTCCAGATCACAAAGATAATAATATTTTATTAGTTATAAAAGGGGGTTCAGTTTGCTACGTAACTTTATTGCAAATGGATCCCCCACTGGAACCAAATCAAAGGCAAATAAGGAATCGTTATCTTCCGTCTTCTAAAGTCCTGTTCTTTTATTGTTTTCCCTCCTTGATAATATTATCTTTTTTCTCATATTCTCTCACATTCAGTAATCCCTTTGCGTCTTAGTGACCTTATTGCCTTACTTGGGGTGAAATTATTAAAGATAAAATAACAATCACTGAGGTTTAAAAAATATGTTGATTTTCAAAGCGTAAGTGATCGTAAGTGGAATAAGGCCGAAAGTGTGAAGCACCCAGTGAAGAAATGATTTTCTAAGTGTAGCTTAGATGTGGCACAAGGCCGAATGTGTGGAGCACCGAGTGAAAAATGATCTTACTACTCAGTCGTAAATAATCTAGCAAAACAAGCTTGTGCCCCATCTCACTATATCGAACTGCCCATAGAATTTAAAAGAATATGTCGACCAACTTGATGTAAAATACATTTTGCGAACTCTACAAGAACCTGCCTTATTTCATGTAAGCGATTAATCTCATCTTTGTTGTTGCAATCACGTTTCGGCCGTTGCATCCCTCCGGCTTCATCAGGTGTATATCGATCCAGGTAAACTACAGGGAATTTCAAATTGAACACTTTATTTAATGTATGGCGTAGACTGTTCACCAGACTATTGTTACGAGGATTAAAACGTTGTTTCGTGAATTTAGTGACATAATAATTGTGAGTTCAATCCCTGATCCGGGCAGTGTGTATTTGGACTAAGTGGATACAGAGTGAGCAATAACTGAGCAATACTAAACGCATGAACTAGATATTGGGCAATTTTTCATGTTAGATGCCTAACAATTAGGCATATTCCTTACTCGCCGGGAATCTCTGTTTATGAGCGGGAGTAATCGGCGAGAAACATGTCCAAGTGTCAAGAGGCTGTGTGTGTTTTAAGTCTGAAATATGAGAGAGCGTAGGCGACTTAAGATTCACATCTAGATACTTGAGAACACCTTATTTAAAGCACATTACAGGAAAGTACTATCTGAGGTCCTTGTAACTTGACAGGTACTATCTTCCCGTATACTGAGGTACTATGATATATGATACCATCAGAAACAGAACCAGGACTTTTTTTGGTGGGGGTATTTGTTTGCTTATGTTTATTTTTGTATTTTTATTTGTTTGCTTGTTTCATTTGTTTGTTTGTTTGTTTGTTTTTAAATAGAAGTAGATAGGCTTTCTTGTGACCCGGTCCATGTTCTTCCCACTTCTCCTGAACAGGAGTAGAGTCTCATACCTTGTTTCCTGTTTAGGAAAGGGTTCTTCGTTCCTTTCCTTTTCTCAGGTCTTAAATGCGGTGCTGTCATGATTTTTTTTTCTGATACGTGAGGATGGTGGAAACGTCTCTTCATACTGAGGCTACCGGGTTGGTAGTTTTTGGTTGCTGTTCCCGACTGGTAGTTAGGAGTCCGAACTCTTGCGTAGACTGCTCTCATCAACAGGTACATACTATCGGGTTTCTTGCAGTGCCATGTCGCGCATGGAAGGGTGTCCCTGCAAGTATCTCCGGATAGTTAGCGTTATTGTCGGATGAAATTTATAAAAACTTTATCTTGAAACAATTTTTCAAGAAAATAGATGTCTCAAGTTCACTGTTATCACTCTTTTTAGTATTGATGAAAGTTTCCTTCCTAACCTTTTGATTATGGTAATGGAGAAGGTCGACATCTTGATTATGTCATTATTTTCTCTTCGAATTGTTTGTTGCAGCTGTTGGAAAATTTCAAGTGATGTGGTGTTTGTTATTTGGTAAAATTCTTTCTGATTCTGTAGTGCCATTCTTTGAGATCTTGTCAAATATTGTCTTCATTAACACTTGCCTATTAACTTCGCTTGAAGCCACTTTTAATCATATATTTGGGAAACCAGTTGAATATAGCCTATAGTTTATATAAACAATTGGACACATTGCATGGTATCCATATGAGAGTCTAGATCTAACTAGTAAATTTAAAAACATGTCTCGAGTTCTCAGGTTAATCTACATATATATAAAACAGAGGATGTCTGTGTGCCTGTCTGTCTGTGTGATACCTTTTCACTCGAGATCCATCCAACCGATTTTGACCAAACTTGGCACATACGTTGTACAATGTAAGAGATAGGTTCGTAAAAAATCGATATTTTTTAAAAATCAATAATCGATAAAGCAAATCAAAAATCGATAAATTCACCTTTTTTACTCCAAGTTCATTCAAACTCGGTATGTAGGTTACTTACATCACGACCAGCTTGACGATACCTCATTTTTATTTCTACACGACTGCGTTTAGCAAAAAACCGCGAAAAACCAAAAATCGATTTAAACACAAATCGAATTCAACACAAATTTTAAGCAAAGAACTCCCTCAATTTTCAAGCAATCTAATACAAACTTCATTAAATTGTAACCAACAATAAGTTGATGGTTTAACAGTCATTTAACTTGATAACTGAATCCACCTATATAGTTACAACCCGTGTAAATAGCAAAAAATGCCGATTTTTACTGGTTTCTTATTTTTCTTTGATCGTTCAACAAATTTTCATCAGACTTAATATTGCTTTATAAATGGATCCTCTTTTACATCTCTGGCAGCACCCTGACAAATTGAATTTCAAAAACGACAAAATAATTGTGGTCTGAAGTGGATCTTCATGTTGCCTGTTTTACCCCTTCATGTCTTCGGGTAACTTCGATTGAATAAATACAGACTACTTTTGTTATATAAGTAACTGCATTAATTCAAAACGTTATTTAATGGAAGTACTTTAAAGTAATTGAAGAAGAGAGACTCTGTTACATCTAAACATGATGCTGTTTTTGCTCCATTCTAATTGAAGGCTTTTTTCTGATCGACCAGCTGGGTATGGCTGCTACTTAGTAATAAAATGACAAATTATAAGGAGTAAAGTAGACGACTTTCTCGTTACCAGACACGGTGGACAACCCCGAGGCCACACTATGTTGTAGTCTTTGCCAGTTCCCTTCCTGCATATTTTACATTAGACGACCGACTGCTACTACTACCCTAGGCCTTTCCTTGCCAAGACAAAAACAAACCAAGTTCTCCACTGCCTTAACCGGGTATTGAACTCACCCTCTTTGGGTCCTGTTACTGGATCTAACCAATCCACTGTGCCATGTCTCCTTGAGTGGAGAACTTGAAGAGGGGGATTAACAGGGGATTAAACATGGCACGTGGAACTAGAACAGTCTACCCCAGTGAGTGAAATAAAGGGTTCAGTTCGACATTCCAACCACCTGAAGAAAGCCGGAGCGTACAACGACCGAAACGTTGTAATAAATATGACGACAAAGATGAGGACAATAGTCCGAATAATGTAAATAGTGATTATCACCTTCCCCAACCCCGCATATGACACTTCTCTTAAAATAGCTTAAATCTAAAACTGCATTCAATCAATGTGAAAGAGTTTCAAGTTGGTGTGTGCATGAGCAAGGAACTCCTTTATTAATATTTCAAAGATGATTAAATAATATACATGGACCTGTTGTCATATGAAAAAAAGAAAATGCATTATACAAATACAACTTTGAAAAAACAGTAACTATTTTCCTTTATAATTTTAGTTCAAATGTTAAGCTCAGTTCTAAGATAATAAGTGCTTTGTAGGTGACACTCATTAACAATAACTCTGTAAAAAAAATATGTTTAAATGATTTCTCAGCTGCAATGTGTGCTGCAAAATAGCAAGAACATTAAAGTCTAATAACTGCAAGCAGGAACAGCTGAAAATATAGCATAGAGGTGGCACAAGGCCATTATTATGGAGCACCCACTGAGGATCGAACTCTCTGCTCTCTCGTAATTGATCTAGCACAAGCTTGCTAAACATTACACCACGTCGAAAGGTTTCTTGCTTAGCTTATATAGACATATATGATTAAAAGCAACAGACATTTTGTGTCGACTGTATTTATTGATCGTTTTCTCCAAAGGGCAAATAATCGTTCGGAAGTGTGTTTGCGATGTGTTTACGTGAACAAATAAGCCAAACTTCATGCAGCATTAACCAAGCATTCCATCAACATTAGTCATCAACTCGGTTATGCGTAATAAGAAATTTAATGGATTTTAAGGTGTGGCTGTGTCCTTCTTTAATTTTGTTTATTTTATTTATTGAATAAAATATTACATGACGTAGAAAATCATGTGATATAAACAAAGCACAAGGTAATTGGAATAATTAATATGTATTGGGTTATCCACAAATATTTTTCAGCATTTAGTTCCTTATATGCTGTTAAGAAAGTTTAGTTTTAACTAACATTATTCAAATCGCTCACGTTCAACTTTTTTGTGATATCTATCAAATCATTTTTGATCATTGTAAAATCATTTTCACACACATTTCATGCTTTAATTATTCTTTCTAATATTAGTGTTATGGTCCGATTCCTTGTATCACGGTGATAATCCAATGTAGAACCAATAAAGAAGAACTCGAACACGTATATGGAATAACACAGATATATTACAAACAGGAATATATACAGAGAGGTAGAAAGTGTTAGTACGAACAATCAGGTTTAGTAGCAATTGTCTGAACGCGACTCTGTTTCGGACTGCCTCTGACTCGACTGACTGAATCGCTCGCTCTGACTGACAGACAGACAGACTCCTGACGGACTTCACTCCAGACTTCAGGCTGAACAGTATTTAGTCACCCCCCCCCCACGAGGACATCATGTGGCACAAGGCCGGTTTAACGTGGGATCTCCGAGCCGGTGGGCTCGGCCAAAAATATGCCATTTGAACCTCCCCGAAAGAGACTCCGCCCTTCGGCGTAGCCTCGTTCGGGTTCCTCCCCGCCCGAAGGCAGAGAGTTCAACCGATCAGCCGGTCGCCCGACTTCAGGCTGAACGGTATTTAGTCACCCCCACCCACCACGAAGAAAATCATTTGCATCATTTTCGTTATGTTAGTCGCTTTGATGTGTGGCCTGTTATAAACATAATGAAAATGCTCAGTTTTTCAAACATAGTACTTACAGGTAATAAAAAATGGATAATTTAAAATAGAGTGGAACACAAGAGATCGTGAGGTGAACGAAATGAAGATTCTTTTCTTTGATGTTTTTGTAGCTTGTTTTCTTTAACTTATCTCCGCTCATATAAATTCGATGTCGAATTATAGCTGCATCACTTTTATAATACTGGTCCTTAGCCACACCACTGATTTCTCAAAAACAAATGCTTGAGTTGCATTTTTAACTGTCTTAATATTTGTTGTAACCTAGGGAACGTTACTGAATGATCGCACGAAAGTTTGTAATGAACGATAATACTTAGGACACGAACAACACATATAAGATTCGTCAGCGGCGCGTAGAAGTAGTAGTCAAGTGAATTCCGCAATGAATCTCTAACTGCTAGATATCTACCAACCGCCGCACGCGGTCAGATGTGGCACAAGGCCGAATTTAATGTGGGCTATCTGTGTCCGGTTTTTTGTAAGCTCTGTTTCTTTTAAGTTATCCCCCCCCTCGCTTTCACAAATTAGATGTTGAACTATAGCTGCATGACCTTCATAATCCTGGCTCTAAGCCACACCATTGAAATACTTCCAGTTTTTACCCTGCTGAGACGGTGGCTGATACCATAAAATTGGCGCAAGAATGTAATTTACTTAACGCCCTGTACAATTTTGCCTGAGAAATAAGAAAGGGGCAAAAGAGATGGCTTCGCCAGGAACCGGCAGCCGTATATGTTATATACAATTAACTGACAAGGCCTACAAGAAACAGTTTTAAAAAGGATTCAGTTAATCTAAGGTTATTACGAAATAATGCATTTTGAGCCACAGTTAATTTTATTTTCGTCCTCCTTGCATTCTTTTATTTGCAACTCTCACATTTTACGTTGGCGCCATTATACTTGTGCAATCCCCGAGCTACAAACCGTGCGGATGCTATGTGGCAAAGATGCAACTCAAAATCAGAGCAATATATGGACCAACGTATCGTGATATGATGGATGATTCATCTGCAAAGTTAATCTGGAATGAAAGAATAAAAAACTACAAATTTTAGTTCGGTTAGAATTTCTGGGATGTGGAGTTATCATTATTTACACCATTTGCATACAGACTATTGTCCTCATCATTGTTTTTATTATCATAGCGTTTCAGCTGTTGCGCCCCCAGCCTTCATCAGGTGTAACTGACTGGATGTAAAATACACTTTACGAACACTACAAGAATCCGCCTTATTGCATGCGACTATTCTAATCTTTTTTGTTGCTATAATAACGTTTCGATCGCTGCTGCCTTCATCAGGTGTATATCGATCCGGATAATCTATAAGGAATTCTAAAATGAACACTTTAATCTACGAGGGTGGACTATTCTCTAGCCTTTTGTCCCGTGGATTAAATAATTGGTTCTTAACTTTGGTGATATAGTAATTGTAAGTTCAATCCCTAGGCCGGTCAGTGTGTACTTGGGCTAAGTGGAAACAGGGCAAACCACAACTGAGCAGTAATAAACATAAGAATTAGCCAGGATATCCCTAGACATTGGCCAGATTTGCATATTCGACATATCCTCTAGGTGGTCACGGGCTAGGGAGAAACATGTGTCAAGAGGGTTTTGTCAAGAGGGTTGTGTGTGTTTTTTGTTTGAAATATGAGACATCCTAGGCGATTTGAAATTCCCACCTAGATACTTGGTAACATCTTAAACTGGGTAACCGACCTAAAAGTATTTAAAACTGGGCCCCACCTGCAAGGTTATGTGTCGCTTTTATCAAAAACTATCCCCATATCGCGTGTATTTAGCTGTGCTCTATGTGTTTGGCGTACACTTATGAGACTGGGTCGCAGCCGGTAATAAAAATCACAGGAAAAAAAACGTCACAGAAAAAAAAAACGTCACAGGAAAAAAAGTCAGAGAAAAAAGTCACAATTTTGCTTTTAAAAAAAGCCACATGAAATAAAAGTCACATCTTGGTTTTGCGGGTGGTATGTTTGGTATACAAGAACCCATTTAGCAGATTTTGGAACAACGCTTCTTACTGTCAATAATTTCCATGGAAGGAGAGGTCACAATTATTTTTCATTAAATCCAAGCATTGTTGATCCACAACAGCACTGAAATCTAAGATTTCTACTATTCACGCTGTCTTTAGGGTTAGTGTTGGGTTTAGGGATACATAATACGCATATTGTGCTTCGTCACTTTGTTTGGGTCTCTTCTCTTACTCAATAATAATAATAATAATGTTTTTTGACAAAATGATATTATTTTTGAGTAAGGCTAGATAGAAATGACTGCCTGAAGTAAAATCATCGCCTACGAGAGTGAATATTGTGGGAAAAATCCATCTACGGAGGTGGCGGGAGTTTAATTTCGCATGCAAAACGCTGGTCGATTTTCTCACCCATTGTTTTTATCTATTTTTTTGACCGATTCTTTTAACCCATTCTTTGACCCATTGTTTTGAGCCATCTTTCTGTCCCGTCAAAATACAGGAGCTGGGTTTTTTAACGCATTATTTTGTTTCCTTCTTTAAATGTCCTCTGCGCAACTATGCCTATGCTTTATCTAGAACTGATATTATTTGTTTCTTGATTTCTTTTTTTTTTTTCTTTTTGGGCGTTTCTTTCTTTATTTATTTTATTTATTTTCGAGCGCCCAATTTTACGCTTCCTCAAGTTTTTCTCTTCAAACATTTCTTTGAGGAGTTGTTTTTCCTCACGTTTATGGCTTGAGGGTTTTCTTTTCGATCTTCCGCCGGCTTTGATGCTTTTGTCGTGGATGTGCGGATGGTGCAATGAATAATGGCTGGGAATGAGAATTCGAGTTCGAATTCCAGTCGGATTCGTTACATACATTTACAAGCAAATATACTTGGAAAAAGGTGCGGGTTAAATAGTAGGTCTTGTACCTGGAAAAATAAAATAAAAATTAATGCAATATTCACTCGCAAAGTCTCGCCATGCTACGTCCCCCGCGTCCTATCACTCTCAAAACCCCACCAACCCGTATTCCATTCAAACAGCTTTTTCCTCGCCCCATTTTGGAGAGAAGACTCCTGCGGAGATACTTTCTTGATATCTTCAATCTTAACCTCTTCAAGGATTTTTATCTATCCTTATCCTCATCAGTCGTTCAGTTTTGTGCGTGATACACGCTTAGGCGATCATGTATCTTTCGATTTTTTTTTCCTACAGTAGGTTGCCATTTCTTTCTGCGATAGATCAGATGCCATCCAAGGCTATAGAACCCTGTTTGTCCTGCTATTTACCCATAGCTGGAGTGGGGGAGAAAAGGATCCATACCTTTCCCAAGAGTATTATTAGCACGTAAGTGAATGTAATGGATTTGACTGGAATTCGAATTTTGCTCTCCGATTCCTTCTCTTATATTCCTATCATATACCTCATTCAGAAACCCTCTACCTTGAGTGGATCTTGAGCCTTGTATTGAGTAAACAGTAAGCAGTTTTTTGTTTTATATTCCAAGTTTTTTTTCTGGATTCTTTGCCGGTTTCACGATGGTTATTGCTCGGTTATTTATTCTTTTGACACGTTTCTACTGTTGAGTATAGTTTCCAGTAATGCTTTTCTGGAGATGCCATTTAATTTAGGGTCTTAATATTTCCAAATCTTTTTAATTTCCTTTTTAATTTCAATATTAGTCTTCTGCTATTTGCAACTTTGTGGCATATTCATTTTCTCTCCGCTTGATCACTCCTATCTCATTCTCTTAGACAGATTCTGGTCTTTCTCTAGATTATTCGTTTACATTGGCGAACCTTATTCGCTTGCACAATTCTCGATGATGTACTTTTCCTAACAAATTATGTTTTATCATAAATCGATATTTTTTTTTACTTATTTGATTGTCCCTTTCGTTCTTTTCTAATAGATTTTCGTTTCTTTCTTTTCTTGATTTTATTTGAGGTTTCCTTCCTTCCTTCCTTCCTTCCTTCCTTCCTTCCTTCCTTCCTTCACTTCTTCGTAATTGACTTACTTCTTCCTTTTTTTTCTATCCGATCATTCTTTCTTGGCTTTCTTTGTTTTTCTCTTTGAAGGTTTCTTTCTTTTTTCTTTCTTTCTTTCTTTCTTTCTTTCTTTTTTCTCTCTTTCTTTCATTTCGTGCGTTCTTTTTACTTTTCCTCAAGTTTTTCGGTTTAAATAATTCTTTCTTACTTTTTTCTTTATTTCTCCTTTTTCTTTCTTTTTCTTTTCGCTTTAAATATTTCTTTTTTCTTTCTTTTTTTCTCGTATTTTTCTTTCTTTCATTTCGTATTTTTTTTACTCTTTCTCAATATTCACTTTAAATATTTCTTTTTTTTTCTTTTTCTTTCTTTCATTCATTTGGTTTGTTTCTTTTTTACTCTTCCTCAAATTTTTTCGCTTTAAATATTTCTTTCTTTCTTTCTTTCTTTCTTTCTTTCTTTCTTTCTTTCTTTCTTTTCTTTTCCTGCGTTCTTTTTCTTACACTTTCTCTAGTTTTTTCGCTTTAAATATTTTTTCTTTGTTTTTCTTTCGTTTTTCTTTTTATTTATATCTTTTTTCTTTCTTCCATTTCGTGTGTTCATTTTTTACTCTTCCTCAAGTTTTATCACCTTACATATTTCATTTTCTTTTTCTTTCTTTCTTTCTTTCTTTCTTTCATTTTATGCGTTTTCTTACTCTTCCTCAATTTTTTCACTTTAAATATTTCTTTCTTTTTTTCTTTCTTTTTTCTTTCTTTCTTTTTCTTTCTTTTTTCTTTCTTTCTTTTTCTTTCTTTTTCTTTCTTTTCTTTCTTTCTTTTTCTTTCTTTTTTCTTTCTTTCTTTTTCTTTCTTTTTCTTTCTTTTTTCTTTCTTTTTCTTTCTATCTTTTTCTTTCTTTCTTTTCCTTCGTTTTTCTTTCTTTCTTTCAGTTCGTGCGTTATTTTTTTTTTTACTCTTGCTCAATTTTGGATCGCTTTAAATATTTCTTTCTTTCTTATCGACCTTTCATTTTTATTAACACAGATTTTTCTCTCTTTTTTTTTTCTTTATTTGTTCCTTTGCTTCTATCTTTATTCAGTTATTTAATTTCCTGAATGTTTTCTTTTCTTATCACGTGTTCTTTCTTTCTTTCTTTCTTTCTTTCTTTCTTTCTGTTTTCACAGTTTATTTGTCTATTTGTCCTTTTTTTATCTTCTTACTAATGCCCCGAAGATGTGTTTTGTTACTCAATATTGAACAACGGTTAAATGTTTTTTTCTTTCTTCATATCCGATTTTGACGACTGAAAAAAACAACACGCGTTTATGCTTGTCTTTCTTCGTATTTTCAGTTGCTGCTGTCACTTGTGTGTGTTTTGTTAGGTTTTCGCGTGATATGACTGCAAGTCAGATTGCGCTGATAATTCATATCGAATAAGTGTCGATCTTCTTTTCATTACAGCTTCAAAATAAGCACCAGATGCATTCACCCCCCCCCACACACACACACATATATATATATATATATATATATATATATATTTTGGTGAATACAGACAAGGTGCTTTTATTTAGTTTTTTTTTATACAATTTCTCATGTGATCTAGTAATTTTTTTCTTTTCAGATGATAAATTATTTAAAAACTATCCGAATGATATTTTTATCCGAGCGCTTTCGGCTATACATTTAGCCATTTTCAAGGATTAAATATTTTAACTGTTAAATAAGAAATAGTTTGTTGCATGTAAGTATTTATATAATGTTTCCATTTTTCAAAACACGGTCAAGATATTGTGTCCATGTTCATAGTTGATATTATTAAGTGTTGTTTTTTTTGTTTGTTTGTTTTTTGTTTTTTAGCCCTTTTTTTCATGTAGAAGATGCTATTATATTTGTGTTGTCAACAAGTATGTTACGAATAGTGTCCAGTAGGTCTCCATGAATATTTAAATGAGATCTAATTGAGCTATGGTCAGAAAGGTGTAGAGTGAGTCTGCGTGTCAAACATGTTTTAGTGTGGCCTATATAATTATTTACGAATTTTGATTGATCAGGAATACAATTGGATTCCAAGATTCGCTTGAAAATGGAACAGGACTAGGGACTTTAATTTAATTTTATAATTGCATTTGATGTTTATAGTTTCTGTTTCTGAAACATGGTAATTTCTATGTAGCGATGGAACCATATGTTTAAATTAGTAAATTTATAATATGCTCTGTAGATTTGCATTGAACACTGTTTTGTAAAAATAAAAATTATTAATAAGAACACCGAATTATATATCTTAGTGTTTTTTTTTTATAATAATAATAATAATAATAATAATATATATATATATATATATATATATATATATATATATATATATATATATAAAAAGTATCGTACATTGAGTAGTGATAATAAAACAGTACTCGTATGTATAATAGCAAAACTAAAATTAATACTACTAATAAATATCCGTTTTGTTCCTCGCCGGCAGCACATCTTATGCACGATGCAATTGTCAGGTTCTGATTTACAATTGACCGTTGTAAAATTTAAATATTGATATTTTTATACCGTGCTATTATGATAATAGAACAGTCCATTTATTTACGGAAAAAGAAAACAATAACTACACTTACATCCATCCATATAAATATTTACCCGTTCACCCCACTGAGACGGGATATGACACAAGGTCGGGTTTAATGTGGGGCACCCGAGCACGTACACCCGGGCCCGGGTCCAAAATTGTACATAGTATGCAGTTGGCTGGGTTTCATATTCTTTGAATATTTTAAGCCTAAGCTTAACGTCTGTTTCAATGAAATATACGTTAAACACTTCTTTTTTCACCGTCCTTATTTCTTCCATCTTTCTTTTTTCTAATTCTTTCTTTTCTTTCTTTCCTTCATTGTTTCTTTTCTTTCTTTCCTTCTTTTCTTTTTCTTTCCTTCTTCTTTGCTTTCTTACTTCATTTTCTCACTGAAACCAAGTAACGTCACTAATATGTCATCTTTCTTTTCTTTATTCCCCAAAATACAATATACACTAACATAGATTCTTATTGTTGTAACCTAGGGAAGGTTACTGAATAGAATACCCAAACTAAGGTTGGTAATGAACGATAATACTTAGAACAAGAACAACACATATAAGATTCGCCAGCGGTCCGTAGAAGAAGTAGTCAACTGCTAGAATTGAGTTAAGTGAATTCCACAATGAATATCCAACTCTAGGATATCTACCAAACGCCACACGCGGTCAAATGTGGCATTAGGCCGAATTTAATGTTGGTTATCCAAGCCCGTAGGCTTGGTTAAAAATTCCCCGTATAAACCGGGTTCGGGTAGCTGTTCCCGAGATGAGACTGCCCTTGACAAAGCCTCGTTTGGGATCCTCTCTGCCCGTAGACAGAGAGTTTGACCAGCACAGCTGGAGACGAATCTTCAACTGCAGGATATCTACCAACCGCCCCACGCGGTTTGATGTGGCACAAGGCCGAAGTTAATGTGGGTAACCAAGCCTATAGGTTTGGCTAGAAAATCCCCGTAGACCCCCGTATAAAACGGGGTCGGGTCGCTATTTCCCGAGACGAGACTCTGCCCTTAGACATAACCTCGTCTGGGGATCCTCTCTGCGAGGAGGCAGAGAGTTTGTCCCGAACAGCTGGAGACAGACCAACATACAGTATTTACTACTGTATTTATGTGAATGGGGACATACCCATTATCGTCCGTAGGTATGCTACAACACTTATATATATATAATTTAAATAAAATTTAAATAATTTGTGAATGATATTTATGTGTATATGTGTATTATATCTGAAAATATACATTAGATGTGAATATTTGTATTTAAATTATAGTTTTACTCGAAATACCCAAGAAGATTTTACTGTTTTATCATTCGAGTTTTCTGATGACGCATAATTCTTAAGTTAATGATTGAAGAAACTCATGACGTGTTCTATGTCAATCAAATATCGATAGAAATTCCCCTATCGCATTGTTAAATATTTGCACATAACAACTTTACCAAAATATTGCATAAGAAATCATAAATATGAATTCTGGTCGTTATTTTAAGAAGTAAGAGGATACAAATGAAAATATTTGAAATTAACAAGTTTCTCCATTTCATTGAAACAGACGTTAAACACTTCTTTTGTTTCCCGTCTTTCTTTCTTCCCATCTTTCTTTGTTCAATTATTTCTTTCCTTTTTTTCTTTTTTCTTTCCTTCTTCTTTTGCTTTCTTTCTTAATTCAATTTCTCACTGAAACCAAGTAACGTCAATAATATATCATTTTTCTTTTCTTTCTTTCCTTCTTTTCTTCTTTCTTTCCTTCTTTTCTTTCTTTTCTTCTTTCTTTCCTTCTTTTCTTTCTTTTCTTTTTCCTTTCGTTTTACGTACCTTCTTCCTTTGCTTTCTTTCTTAATTCATTTTCTCACTCAAACCAAGTAACATCATCTTTTGTTCCTTTCCTATTTTTCTTTTTTTTTTCCTTTTCTTTCCTTTTTTTTCTTCCTATTCTCTTGCTTTCATTCTTACTTCATTTTCTCACTGAAACCAAATAATGTCACTAATGTTTTTCCATCTTTCCACACAACCAAAGCGGATTAGTCGATTATTTATGAGTTATTGGCAGGGCGTAGCGTACGAACGTGCTTACTTAGGAACTAAGGAACAAACAGGCAGAATTATAAGATGTTTGTATCTACATCTATGTAAGCGTATCTAGCGTTTTTGTATTTTTTTTTTCGCTAATAAACGAACTGGTCCATTATCGTAACAGTACTGTATACATGTCTATTTTTAATTTTTACAAATTCTGAAGTTTTCAATCAGCACCTGACGTTTGCATCGTGCATGAAACGCAGAGTTGTGTTAACGTTGAGGAACAATATATATATATATATATATATATATATATATATATATATAAGTAATGAAAATCTTGGTAATCCGTATGTATAATCCCAAGGAGGATGAAATCCGGAGAGCTCAATGTTAAATCAGAGCGATTAATTTAATACTACCCCTCAAAAGTGTAAAAAAATGTTATATGTAAATTTAAATTCATTTTTTATCCTTAGAAGTGAGGTCTGAGGAGCCAGGGAAAAAGAAACTCCCTGGGGAAATAAATTATAACCATGGACCCTTAAAGTTGTCTGTTTTCTTCAAATTATATATATATATATATATATATATATATATATATATATATATATATATGATTTTGTATTTGGGCAATAAAATAAAGACGAACAACATGGTACTGAGATTAAACTTTATATTTAATTTTTCTAATGTTCGTATGAGTGTTTTCTCTTCTGGACATAAATTGTGTAAAAATTGTACAAATGTTCTTTATATTAGATCTTTTAGCCATTATCAAGGATGATATTTATTTCTAACTGAATGTATCGATATTATGCATGTGCCTAGAGTTATAAGATTTTTTTTCAAAACACGGTCAGCACATTGTGGCTCTGTTTATAGTGATGTTATTGAGTGTTGTCTTTTTCTTTTATATTATTGATGCTTCCATTATTTTTAGTCGTTTTTTTTTTTGTTTACATGTGGATAAGGCTATTATCTTTATATTTCCTACAAGTATATTGCGGGTAGAGTTTGGTAGTACGAATAAAAATAATAATAAGAAGAAGAATGATACTTTGCTTTTTCGTTTTTTCATCTCTTTTTTTTATTTTGTCACAGCCATCTTTTTTTCTTTTCTTCTGTCATACTCTTCACACACTTGATTTATCCTTCTTCTTTTTCTTCTTTTATTATTATTATTATTATTGCTTTTTATTTCTTTCTTGTTTTTTCTACCTGTTTTTCTTCTTCGTCTTATTTCAACCATATCTTTTTTTTTAGTCATTCTTATTATTTCTGTTTTGAAAATTTTCTTTACTTCTTTTTTTCTTTTCTTTTTCTTTTCTTCTTTTTTCTTTTCTTCTTTTTCTTCATCCCTTCTTTTATTTCATCACCATCATCTTTTTTTTCTTTCGTCATATTCTTCACATACTTTATTTCTTCTTCTTCTTCTTCTTCTTCTTCTTCTTCTTCTTCTTGTTACTATTATTATTATTATTGTTCTTGTTGTTCTTGTTGCTGATGTTGTTGTTGTTTTCTGTTATTATTGTTGTTATTGTTGTTGCTGTTGTTGTTTCTTTTTCGTCTTATTTCTACTTTATCTTTTTTTCTATGTTTTATTAGGTTTTTATTTTTATTTTTTATTTCTTTCTTTTTCTTTTGTTCATTCTTTGCTTGTTTTTCTTCATTTTTATTTTTCGATTTTGCCATCTGTTCTTTTATTTCATCACCGACATCTTTTTTTCTTTCTTTTGTCATATTTTTCACACTCCTGATTTTTACTCCTAATTATTATTATTATTATTATTATTATTATTGATTCGGCAATTTTATGCTGATCCTTCATTTAATACCTTCTGATTACCAAAGTTCTTCATTTTTGTTTTTTTGTTTTGTTTTTTTTGTTTTTTTTGTTTGTTTTTATTTTATTTTGTTTTTTTTTGCGTCGAATCGTATCTGTCCTGGTAAAAAGCTCAGTTCTGCACCTAAGGTAAATAGATCAAAATGTGTCATTTTCTCACATTTTATTCATAAGTCAGTCACGGATGTACATTTAATTCTACTCTAGTGACATCGACCTTGAGGAGGCAAGACAAAGAGAGACAAAAAATACCTTCATCTTAGAAACAATTCATTCGATTCGGTAATTCTTTTTGTCCTTGTAACGAAGCAAACGTAATTCTCGTCTCTCTCTCTCTCTCTCTTTTTCCCGCCCTCACATTACACTTCATTGAACAGTCGTCTGCCAATGTAATTGCAGTGACGTCGCCAATAATCAGTCGGTGAGTTGTACCTTTACAGCGCTGTACTTTTCAATATCATTATTGCTCTTGATACAGTTGCACCTGGTTGTTGCTAAGTTAAGTTCAACCTAGTAAGTCGCCCGTACTGGTTATCAGTTTCGCCGTCATTGAGGTCGTGGACTGTCTCAACAAAAATGAATGCGACTTAATCCTAATAAAAATCTATGATGAAAAAATTCTCTGCAGCTTGCAACTAAATGCATCTAAGCAACAGTTAAATAGCTGAGCCAATCCTTATATTAAATCGATGTCAAATTTCACGGGTCCATTTTGTGCAGTGCTGAAACTTGACAAGTTTATACAGCTCTTTAGTGCTTTTGCAATCAGTCAACATTGTATTCGATATAAACGTGAAACTAGCTGCTTCCTAAAGTTAGAAATATCGAAAATCCGTAGTGTCGGGTGAGGCAATAAAATTGGGCATGGTTGATCATGAATGCGGGGAAAAGGGTAGTCATCAATCCCCGTGGAATGAAATAAAAATACTAAACAAAGGAGAACACTGGAGATTTTAGACATCTGAAAGAATCAGCGCATATGCTAAGCTATACACCTCCTTAGTAGGTCTAGCATAGAAATAAATACGACATGGGAGCCACTAATAAAGAAAGACAAATGACAGCAAGTCATGAATATCAGCAGCAGCAGGAACGCTTCATTGAGTGCAGTCAAACATGACAAGCAGCAACAGCATTAATGAGCAGGTAGGTTAGGTTTAAGTCTCCAAGTTCTCCACAGATAATTGTCTTACATGATTAAATCGTTGATTCGTGAATTTGGCGACGTAGTGAATTCAATCCCTAGACCGGGCACTGTGTACTTGGACCCAAAGAAAACGAGGCGACCAATAAGTGAGCAATGCTAAAATAAGAACTAGAGAAGATATCCCTAGGCATAGGCAGTGGAATGAGAACAATCTACCACCGTAGATTAAATAATGGGATCAGTTCGGAATTTCCTGATGAAGGCCGGGGGGCAAAATGGCCGAAATGTCATTATCACAGCAACAAAGATGAGGACAAGAGTCCGAATGTAAATAGTGTGAATAATAGTAAAGGCAATGTTTATATGGATTATGGAAATTCTGAAAATGGGACCAACATGAATTTGCCGAAAGGAAACTCGAGAGGATTTTAAACGGTTGCTTCTTCTGCTACTGTATACATAGATGCATGCCGGGAATATCCTCTAACCTAGCTTTGAATAACTGCCTTGAAATTGTCATCATCATCATCATCATCATCATTTGTTCCATGACTGGTGTGCTCTTAGGGTCACTGAGCAGCTAAGCAAGTAGCCGATTTCCTCCCTATATCAGGGTTGAAGGCCTGAGAGATATTCATTGTGAAGGCTGACGTGGAAGAACCCATTCGTCTCCAAGTCAAATCCCAGTCTGTTGCACATTTCCCAGCGTATGTTTCTTAACCAGTCTTGTCTGATTTTATATTCCATTTCTCTACATGGTCAAATCATATCATTTGCACAGTCTCTAGGATATGACTGTTCCTACCCAGTCGCGTGTATTTTTCTATTCCATTTGACAACACGGACATATCAAAATCGTCTGCACAGTTCCAAGTGTAAAACTGCCCCTACCCTGTCGTGTTTGTTTTTATATTCCCCTTGACTAAATGGCCGTATCCAAGTTGTTTGCGCAGTTCCAAGTGTAAGACTGTTCCTACTCGGTTGGGTCTGTTTTTGTCCATTTGACTACATGGCCGTAGCCAAATTGTTTGCCCAGTTCCAAGTGTAAGACTCTTTCTACTCAGTTGTGTGTGTGTTTTTCCATTTGACTACATACCCGTATCAAAGTTGTTTGCACAATTACAAGTGTGAGACTTTTCCTATTCAGTCGTGTTTGTTTTTATATTCCACTTGACTCAATGGCTGTATCCAAGTTGTTTGCGCAGTTCCAAGTGTAAAACTGTTCCTACCCAGTCGTGTCTGTTTCTTATATTCCATTTTAACATTTTCCAGTATATGACTGTTGGTTCATTGATCTGTGCACTTCTCTTGTCGAAGTGTGATATTGTATATCTTATACTTTCCAAGTATTCATGTCTTTTATTAGGTTTACGCTATTTAATTAATTTTCTCGTACTCTTTTAGTAGTGAAAAAATTCAAGATGGCTGTTATTAATAGACTCATGTTTGATTATTCATTAATTTATTTTATTTCCCCTGGAAGCCTTTTCGGTTAACACTTATCCAAGGAATAGTGTACGTAATAAACAGAGAACATTATTTATTTTATTAGTCTCTGAGCCCGTGTGTATCTTGATAGATAGGGTTCACTATTCCCATAAGGGAAAACAAGATAGAGGTGTATACACCAACCAGGGTACGTCGATGGACTTCATATACAGATATCTTTTCCCTGTCTGCTCAGACTGGACTGAGTCGATTGAGCCGCTTCCTAAGTATAATGATGCAACTTACAAGTCACCTGAGTTGCTTCCTCTTTGAAATTAAAAAAAATAAAAATAAAAAAAATAAAATAAAAACAATCCTGTCGTCTCCCTTTCAAGCATCTAAATTGGCTAAGGTCAGGCAACTGGCAAACAAATTTATGGCACTGAACCGGATATTATTTACTGTAGCCAATCTTCCCCAAGAAAGAATATGTATATGTGAATGCTTCCAATCAAATACCATGATAGCTATTATTATTATTTTTATTTCCTTTAATATCTGGCGTTTACACATTTCTTTCCGGGTCTCGCCCAGTGACCTAAGGTTAGAAATGGTATAATGACATTTTCCACTGCAAAAAAAAAAAAAATTACATAGATAAAGCCCTTCGTTAAGTTTGGGTTGTACTTGTCAGAACAATTTTTTGTATCTCGTTGAGGCATGGACTTCCAGGAATTCCTTCCATTAGTCTACTGGAATCTTTCCCAACCAATCCTAGGGCTCTAACTACAAGAGGGATTGTTGATGTGCTCATGCGCCACAATTTTAGATTTTGATTTCAAGGTCCTTGTATTTTGACAGCTTTTTGAATATCTTCAAAGATACATTGCAGTCTGCAGAGACTGTCATATCAATAAGAAGGCACTTTTTTTGTTTGTGGTCTTTAACAACAATGTCGGGGCGGTTGGCTTTGATTGTTCTGTCAGTGTGTATTGTGTAGTCCCATAGAATTGTAACAGGTCTTATCTCCGTAACCGGGTCTGGGTGGTGTTCATACCAGTTTCTTTCAGTTTCCTTCCCGTGGAAGTCGCAAATTTTCCAGTGCAGATATTGGCCCACTATGTCATGCCGGGTTCTATATTTAGTGGGTGTCAATATCGTGCAACCCGATACAAGATTATTATTATTATTATTATTTATGATCAATAAATATCGTTTACGTCCCTACAGACCAGAATACACAGAAATTCTTCTTATCTCCCCAACCAAAGGAAAAAAAAACTAACTTTTTTTTTACGGATCCCACATAGGTTCGTAACTATGGTTTGTGTTTTGCTTTCATTCATTTTACTCTCTCCAAAAATCTAAAATTTACCCCAGAACAAGTTGAATAACAACTTGTGCATTTAAAATTAAAAGAAAGATGTCTACTCTCCTTTTATTTTTGTTCTGAAATAACCTACATTCGCTTAATAAAAACACAAATATTGAATATAAATCATCGACTTCAAATGTGTGTCATCGTTGCAACCGTGTACCTTTTGCGCGAATGTTCTTGACCTTTTAAGGTTATACATTGATTTGGTTGAAATCTGTCTTCTTGACTCCTGTTTCTATGCAAGCGAACCATAACTAATAGTTATACAATGGAAATGTACATATTTTACTTCAGAGAAAAAAACAAGAACGCTTAGAATTAATATTACGATTACTATTACTACTGATAATAATAATAATAAAGGTTTCGCGTCGTATATGGTAAGTCCGGATTCTCCCCGTTAACACCTGTGGCTACTTTCTTTCTCACAGTAATCCTACGATGACTGTTTGAGGTTTTCATTAACAAAGTTACTTTTTAACACTCAAACAATAAAACAAGGTTGGATGATCGTGCACGCCAAACATGTAAGAAAAAGAGAAAATTAATTTTTACGAATAGTTTTCTGCTCATATTCCATTTAATTATATTCAAAATCTATAAAAATGATATTTTAACTTATTGTATATGGTTTATTTTACTTTACGGTATATCAACCTCATTTATGTAATACCGACATGATTTTAGAATTATTTCGTATGACTAGAATATGTATTCTTTGTAAGAAACCAGTTTGTAGATCAGGTTTCATTGATGTTGGTAATCCTTTTTTCTTTTCAAAAATGTATTGCTGTTAATATTTTTTTGTTTTTTTTTTCAAAAATGTATTGCTGGTATTTTTACTATAAAATATACATTCATACTTTCACAGTGTTTTGACCTCAGTAGCTGGGACCCTAACAAGTGTTACCACCTTGGGTCAAGGTGGACCTGGGAACAACAGCAATTAAGAGGTGGTTCCCCGCTCCTGAAAAACTCCCGATTTAGAGGCCTTGATGCCGGATGTAGTTTATCATCATACAAGGAACGCTAACTTGCAGTATAAGAAAAAAGGAAAATAAAAATAAACGTTAGGTTCCTAAATTTAATATTTTTAATCGTGTGAAACTCTTTGAATCATTTCATAGCACAATAGTTATACATCCATACAATGCACCAAGTTGCCATTTTTTTCTGTTTCTCTCTCTCTCTCTCTCTCTCTCTCCCCTCCCTCCCTCTCTCTCTCTTCCTCTCCCCCCTCTCTTCCTCTCTCTCCCCCTCTCTCTCTCCCTCTCTCTCTCTCTTTGGGTTTAGTTTGATCTTCCAGCTTTATTTGCGGGAAAATAATCCAGGAAATTATGAGACATAAATGTCCGAGCGCAAAGATGATGTGATTGATCTATTGCAACACTTGTAAACAAATAGCATGTATCCCTGCCATTGTCACAAAAACTGAATTAAAATCAGAAACAATATAGGAAGCTGTGGAGAGCCATGATTAACTCTGCAGCACATACATATTTCTTGAGAAGTGAGAAAGAGCTTCCACACAGTTTCTGGTCTATCTTACACAGCTTCTTCTGTTTTGACAACCAACTTGTGCATCTACTTCATAAAATGACAATTTTATTTTTTTTATCGTCTGCCAGTAAACAAAATAATTTTTCATTTGGACAAATATTAACCAAAATCTTAGTGGTTGCAACAATGACTAAAATCACGTGTCTATATAGTCACAAAAACTGAATTAAAATCAGAGACAATGTAGTGAAGATCATTTTAAGTTTTTAAATATTTCACACTAATGACTAAAATGGTGCCAAAAGTTTGCATAAACATGAAGGGTGGCGGGTGAAAAAATTAATTTTTAAGGGTAAAGTTTACGCTTATTTTGGCTTTAACTATATGCAAAAACTATAAAAAAAAAAAAAAAAAAAAAAAAAATACCACCACAGAAAACGCGATACCTAAGGTTCAAAATGAGTTTTTAAAATTGAAGAAAATTTTCTTGGAGCATTTATTTTAGTTTGAATTTCAATGTAATAAATTATATTTAATATTTCCAATAAGCAAAATACTGTGCTGTATTTCAAAATTAATTTAAATTGATTGGAATTAGATTTTTTTTCAACCGATAAAGATGGCTGAATTTATACATATGAATATATATATGCTTCCGTTTGGATTACGAAAAAACGACTAAAATTTGAAGGTTGATTTCTTTTTTCAGAACTAATATCGAATTTACTTGCTCACGTTCGGTTAGAGGGATTTATCTTCCTGGAGGGTTTTTATCATGATAATATTAATGAAATTAAGCCAGAACTGCATAAGAATGCCTTAAAATTTTAACTTTTTTTGCTTAATCTACTTTGGTGAAAAATGTTAATCTTAGGGATGGTCGTTTTTAAAATGTTGGTAATCCCTTCTACCCACCCCCTAAAAAAAAACAGAAGGAAAATGGAGGACATGCACTAATAGGTTATATAGTTGGACCATACTAGCTGCGTAAAAGTTCATTACGCTAAAGAACGTATGAAATTTGCTAATTATTAAATTCTAGTGGGTCACCTCACTTATTTGTTCATCTACGGACCTCCCCCCATCAGCGGACTTCCGATGCAAAGGACAGAATTTGCAGGCAAAATAAAAAAAAGTCTTCAGAAAAAAAAAAAAAAAAAACATTAAAATCGTCAGCGATGTTTTTCAAAATTTGCGGACTTAGCGGAATGAGTCGTATTAGTTCTCAAAGTGACCGCTTGGAGGCGGTGGCGGACTTTTCAATTGTAAACAAAGTTGGGTGTACAGTATATAAAGTACGATACATTAGCGTGAGAAAGTAGCTGTGAGAAATCTATTTCTTTTTGTTGTTTTGATTAATATACCTATATTAAGTATATATTTATTTATGACATATATACATGTTTATAGTGTTTACATTATGATCATAACTTGTGGTAGTTACTACAGTGATTTTATAAGTAAAAAATAATCCCTTCCCCTCTATGGACAATCGGCTTTAATGCAGTGCCCTATCCACCTATTAGTCCGTTGATGAGAGGTTTGTATATATATATATATATATATATATATATATATATATATATATATATATATATATGTGAGTGTGTGTGTGTGTGTGCGCGCGCGCCCGTTTGTGCGTGTGTGTGAGTACGTGTGTTTGTGTGTGTGCGTGTGTGTGTTCCGATTTAAATAAATTTCAGTCTCTATTTCAAATCTAATTCATATTAACTAAAAGAATTTTTCTTTTTTCTTTTTTCTTTTTTTTTTTACTAAAGATAGATAGATGATTATTGCCTTTTTTAGCCGGCGTTTATTACAATGTAATTCTCTTTATTCAAAAAATCTTCCAATTATAAAATATACTTTGCCGAAATTTTATTTAAGGAATAGGAATTGAGGGGACTTTAGCCGTAAAAAAATTTTAAGAAAATATTCTCCATAATCTAATGTTTTATTGTATTTTATATACGTTCTGACTTTAGATTTACTATACGCTCATATTTTTTGATAATGGCATGTATGGACGACCGTATCTACAATAATCGGCACATTTATGCACATACAAAAAATTCAAAATTATTTTAAAAATATTGATGTTTGTTGATTTGTACTAAGCTTCTTCATTTATGATTAGTGAATGTAGTTTTTACTTAATAATATCATCTAAAAGGGTGAAATTAATAAAGAATTTTAAACGATTTAAAACTTAATAAATTATTCTAATTAAATTTTTTTTAAAATGAAAACAATTCTTGTAAAAATTCATTATTCTTATAAAAAATTTCTTAAGACAACAATTTCCTTAATATATCTCACCTTTTCTGCTGACCTGAGATGGAACAAATGCATTGAGTCAATAGCTTCGTCCACCGCAAGGAAAGTTGACTCCCTGTGCCGCGACAGGAAATCTTTCTCGCTAGAGTCGATCCTTCAAATCTACAAATCAACCATTCGCCCTTGCATGGAGTATTGCTGTCATATATGGTCTGGAGCCCCTTCTGTTTGTCTCAAGGTTCTTGATAAAATCCAAAGACGGATATGCAATGTAATTGGCCCTGATCTGGCATCTCGTCTGCAGTCGCTCTCTCACAGACGTGCCGTCGCCTCTGTCTGTCTTTTTTACAAATAATTTCATGGTAATTGCTCTGATGAGCTGCTCGCGCTGGTTCCCAGACTTCATGAATTCAAGCGCCCTACGAGGCTGGCATCCCGCTCTCACCCTTTCACTGTCGAAACTATTAAATGTAGCCGTCTCTTCTACTCCAATAGCTTCATGTCTCGCACCTCTCGCCTGTGGAATTCCCTTCCCTATTCCAGTTTCCCTGAGAGCTATAATCTCCAACTATTCAAATGTAATGTCAATCGACATCTCCAGTTGCCTTGATCTATCCACTATCCCTCTCCTTATCCTTTCCTCTATCACTCCTATCTGCTCTTGCTCCAAATCCTCTATAACCCTTTTGCGTGCTAGTGGCTTCCCGCCTTGCTTGGGGTGAAATTCTTAAAAAAAATTCTAAAAGCAGTTAAAAGCTTTTCTAATTAAATATGGTCATAGTTTTATTGCATTTTTATTTTACTATTCAAAGCCAATTTTCGGTAAATTGGTGTTTCTGTTTGACAAAAACAAATTGATAATTCAAATTCTCCAATTAGTCCTGCTTTTAACTAATATAAATATGGAGAGGGTGTAAGTGGGGGTAACAGATGTAAAAGAAAACATTTTTAACAAGATTTTCTAAAAAATTTCAAAAGCAATTTAATTGATTTGTGAATAACTCTTAAAATCCGACAATTCTTTGATTTTTGCAAGAATTTCCAAAACAATGCGTTTTTACCGCAAAAAGACGCTAAATTTCTCACACTAATCTTTTTGGCCCACCCACTGACGATTTTTAACAAAAACTTCGAGATGCTTGAAAGGATTAAAAATTAAATAAAATAATCAAAAATACTTTAGTTTTTCGTCTTAATAATAAAAATTTTGATGATAAATCTTTGTTTATATTATATTTGTGGCCTTTTTTAATCATGGTACGCGAATTTTTGGAGATACCTACACAAAAATAATATTTCAACATTTTTTAATTCGCAAAATATGCTTGCCAATGCCATAAGTTGTCGCCATTTTTGCCTCTTTTTCTTTTTTGTTTTTGGATTGATCTTACAGCTTTGTTTACAGATTCCATGAAATGAATGAATGCTCGTAAATAGTAACTTCACGATATTCTAGATATGCCAGTCAGATATTTATACGCGAATCACGAATAGATACTGTCGACGTTATTGGAAAATGTTTAAATCATCAGTTGCTGATATCCATTAATCCCCAAAGAGGATGCCCTGTGTTTAAGGGTTAAAGGGAAAATGAAGAAGCGACCGCCTGATGAGCAACAGCCGTGTCATCGAGTCCGTAACAATTATCCATGTGTATTCTTAGAGATCAAAGATCGATGACACAAATACAGATCTAAATTTGTGCTTTTCAAGGTAAATCGATATTTGGTTGGGATAGCTTAGAAACCCGCTTTGGTTATTCATTCTAGCCTCGTAAAAAGAAAATAAAAAAGCAAAGAAAAGAAAAGATCTTTACATTTTAAAATAGAGCAGAAAGGGACCTCGCATCTTAACGAAGCAAACGACACCTGAGATGGCCAGTTATTTCGATCAGTCGTCTGTTTTCATTTTTTTTTTTTTTTTACGCATAATGGGTCATTTAGCCAAAGCTCAGATTTTATTCATTCAATCTTCACACATTTTTTAGTGACATTTCATCCTGGGATGGAATTCTAAGCAATATGATAATTTATACTTTACAAGAAGCGTGTATCCGTTTGCATCGTCACCTACTGAACAACTAAATTCTCAACAATTTACTGAATAAACGTAGAGTCCTCGCCGTGTGTAGGAGATACAAAGAGTAGGCGTTTCTTTATGTAATCAAAATTTTTTTCACATATCTTTGGACGGCCCTGATTGACATTATAATGACGCAAGTATTATTAAGATATATACGGACATAAATAAATACTTCCGTAGACTAATGCCAAAAACTCATTTTTTACACTGCGTAGTACAATCTCGTTCCTTGTCAATGCACTTAATACAGTGAATATTAATAGAATCAAAGATTTCAAATTAAATTTCAGCTATTAAGTACGTGTTTATTTCGTGAATATCTATATATTCATCTCTTCAGATCGAAATCTCTAAATATTCACGAAATTAGTTATAACCGAAATGAATCTTTTTTGAAGGTTTTCTCTTTATTATTATTATTATTATTATTATTATTATTATTATTATTATTATTATTATTATTATTTTATTTCGTTTAATTTCTGGTGTGTACACATTTCGTTCCGGTTCCCGCCCAGAGACCTAAGATTAGAAATGGCATCAGGACATTTTCCACTAACAAATATATATATATATATATATATATATATATATATATATATATATATATGAAAAATATACTGAAAAAACAAACAAAAATCCTCATATGCGATTATGCTGTTTTCATTTTTCACAGCATCGTCCACGTGACGACAACGTGATCATATTTAAACGGAACGCTGATCTTATAAAAGTTGGTATTGCTTTTATGTCCATCGTCTTTTTCATGTTGAATTGTATATGGTCTATGTTAATTATGTTTTATGAATATGTCCTGAAGATGGTCTATTAGACCGAAACGTCCGACGTTGACATTAAACATTAAAACAGCATAATCGCATATTAGGATTTTTGTTTGTTTTTTTCAGTATATTTTTCTTCATACTGTCGGATCTATATCCATATATTTGCTATATATATATATATATATATATATATATATATATATATATATATATATATATATATATATATATAAGTTCTTCGTAAGGTGTGGGCTGTACTCGTGAAAACAATTTTTTTGTATTTCTTTAAGGAATCGCTTCAATTGGTCTACTGGAATCTTTTCCAACCAATCTGAGGGCTCCAACTACAACGGGGATTGTTGGTGTTCCCATGTGCCACATTTTTGAGATTTCGATTTCAAGGTCCTTGTATTTTGATAGCTTTTTGAAGATCTTCAAAGATACATTGCAGTCTGCAGGGACTGCCATATCAATAAGGAGGCACTTTTTTGTTTGCGGTCTCTAATAACAATTAATTATTATTATTATTATTATTATTATTATTATTATCCTATTTATTCTACATTGAGCTCTCTCTGGATTAATATCCTCCTTGAACTATCCCTACAGTCATAAATTGGTAATATATATATATATATATATATATATATATATATATATATATATATATATATAAGAAGAAATAACCGTTGGTGGAACCAACGGAAAACTTACTATAACCTAAAATTCTTATTCAGAGATACAGTCTCGAATAAAAACGAAAATACTGAAAAAAAGAAGAGAAAACGAGGCCTAGAGGCAACCTTACCTAAACAGAAAAGTAAAGTGTTCGAAGCCTAGATTGCCTAGACTGAGCACAAAACGAATGCCAACCTTAAATCCTATGAAAGGTCGCAACTCGAGTTTCACGTCCACACGATCTTCTGATGACTTGAATCGTATATATATGATAAATATAACCGTCATAGTCTCATCCCCATGTAAAAAAAAACAGCTGAAAATAATGGCAGCATTAACACTAAAAAAATGCCCAAACTCATTAATATCGACTATGAACACAACCCCAACTTGTTGACTGTATTTGGAAAATTAAAAAAAAAAACATTCCCAACAATATAAATCTTCTTTTATGTGCTTTGTCCCTTAAGGACGTAGGCGATCATGGCTCTCCACATTTTCTTGTCCCTTGTAGCTCTTAATAAGTTTTGTCTTTTTGCTATTTCTCCTAAATCCTCTTCTACCATCCATTTACTCAAGCTCATCAAGTAGGTTACGCGCTGCTTTCCTCTATCTGTCTTGTGAGTATCAGATTTTCCAAATAAAAATCAATATAATCAGTTTTTAAACATCCCTGATAATTACTAAAAGAATAGCCAAAAAGATACATAGAACATTTGCACACTTTATGTTGAGAAGAGAAAATATTTGTATGAATGCACGAATAATTGAATAAAAAGCTTAATCGCAGTACCTTGTCAGTCGTCTTTAATTAAACATGTATAAAAGAGGGATTGCTACCAAAGTACACAATTATATATGTGTGTGTGTGTGCGTGTGTGCGTGTGTGCGTGTCTATGTCTGTGAAAATGTTTAAAAGTGGCGGAAGCTCTGATTATAAATAACAGAAAGCAAAAAAGAAAAAAAAAAAAAAAGGAACCAACCCTTAAAAACATCAATTACGAACACGCTCATAATGTACTGGTTGTATACGGAAATTAAAAATACGACTACTTTCAGAAGTTTTTATACTGTCTACAGCTGCAATAACACACCATTTATTACAGTAGTATAACAAAACTCCTTCAAAATGAAAGAGATCCGATTCAACAAACGTTTGAACAATTTTTTTAACCCGTTAAGCTCAGAAAAAAGCACATGAAATAAATATAACAAATAAGCTAAACAAAATTAGCTCGTTAGTTTTGTTCAAGGATACATGTATTAAAGAGGGGTTGTTACCCAAATATACGACTTTTAAATTACAACATAACTCGGTACTCATCAAGGAAGTTAATACCAAAATATTCAGGTGAAAATTTGTTTTCGAGAAATAGCTGCAGCCATAAAATATCTAAAACATTTAAACAGCGCAACTGAAAAAAAAATATAACGAAATCTATATATAAAATCATATGACTTCCGTTAGTCCGTCCGTCATAACCCCTAAACTAACCATACATTGACCGATCGAACATTTTTGGGAGAAGTACAAACAGCTAAGGGAGTACAAAGTATAGTTGGTTTTACTAGGATCCGTAGCTTAGTACAATAAATTTTAATTCATTTTTTTTTTTGAAAAATAAAAAGTTATTATTTAACATACAAAATACTTCCATAATTTTAAAAAACAATTTAATGATTAAAATAACAAATACTTATTTAATAAAAATGCAATATTGCTTTTTGTATATCTTTTATTTGAGTTTTCATACATACAAGAATACAGTTTCTAATTTGTCGTCCGTTTGTGAGAACTATAAACAAATCGCAAGGCCAAACGGTTTAAAAAGTTGAAATTTGACTCCAGAAAGAAATATTTACGCATGGCCAGTTGTATGTTGCAGGCTGAAGAGTAAGAAATCCTAATAATTTATTCTTAGTTGTTAGAAAGGGAAAAAAAAGAAATTTTCTTAAAATAATAGTGTTTATCATGAAGTCATATAAAATTAAATTAAAGAAATTATTAAACCGTGAAGTGGGGATTTTGTCAAAGTATTTTTCAAAAAAATCAGCTTATTTATATTTCATCAATTGTTTAGCGAAATTGAACGAAACGTAATTTGTAAATCTTGGCAAAAAATGTTAGCGATAACTTCAATAATACTGTGAGGATAAAAAAAAAATTGGTATTTTAAAAAAAGTACTTTTACCGAAACTGAATATAATTACAACCAATACTATTAAAAAAAAGAAGAATAAAGACATAGACAAAATACCACTAAAATATTTTTAACTCATACCAATGAAATATTCTAATACAAATGAAAAATACATGATTATATATGTTATAATTTTTCTATTTTATTATTAGCTAATATTGTTAATCCGCCATTTTACCTAACATATAAATTAAACTTTATCATAGGTATGTATGTGTGGGAGAAAACATAGTTTGGTTTCAAGCATTCGCAAGCGCGAAGGATGTTTTGAAACATACACCTCTTGGATATGGGGTATGACTGGAACTTTATATTAAAATAATTACGCCCCATTGAGCAAGATCTCTCTCTCTCTCTCTCTCTCTCTCTCTCTCTCTCTCTCTCTCTCTCTCTCTCGTTGGGTCCTATTTGCTAACAAAGTCAATGGCCAGAGTTCTAGGTCAGGTAAAGTACATACAAGGCGAATTAAACTTTCTATGCGGCATGCCATGGCGTAAAAGCTAGTCAAATAGCCTAGATGACAGTTACACTAGTGAGTTCTATTCCCAATGGCTCGTACTAAATATACGAATAGATAGATAGATAGATAGATAGATAGATAGATAGATAGAAACTGAATTAAAGATAATTAAATAGATACAGAATTATATGTGTGTATAGATAGATAGATAGATAGATAGATAGATAGATAGATAGATAGATAGATACAAAATTATAGATAGACAAATAGAGAGATACAAACCAAATTATATCGAGAGATATGAACAGAATCACGCATATAATACATATATACACTTATAACACATAATGACATTAATATAGAGATAAATAGAAACAGGAGATAACTAGCTAGACTTGAGAAATATGATTTATATATATATATATATATATATATATATATATATATATATATAAATATAAATGATTATATATATATATATAAGAATGATTATATATATATATATATAAGAATGATTATATATATATATATATATATATATATATATATATATATTTAAAAGGATGAGCTAGCTATAATAATATTACTATAATAATATTATTCATGTCATATCCATCTAGCTAACCCATTCTGTTTCTGTCTATCTCTTCATATCTAGCTAGTTAGCTAAATATGAACATAGATAGATAGATAGATAGATAGATAGATAGGAACAGAGATATACAGAAAAAGAATGAGTTAGCTGGATATGCCATGAGTAATATAGATACATGGAAATATAAACAGAGATTGTATATAAACGTAAATAGGGTGAGACAACCAGTTACAAATGAAAACAATAATGCATATATATATATATATATATATATATATATATATATAAACACTGAACCCAGTATCCACTTTCACTCTATCCTTTTTACCCATAAACATAACATACATTATAAAACTACATTTTTCACACACACACGCGCACACACACACACACACACACATATATATATATATATATATATATATATATATATATATATATATATATATAACCGGAACTGAGATTAGATATAAACGGTAACTATTATCGGGATAATTTCGAAAGTGTACTTGCAGAAATGCACTATCCATTTGAATGTATCGATGTATAACTATTCAATGCATTATGATAATGTAGATTATTATTGCATTATGTAATGCAATGTTATTATAGTAATGCATTACGATTATGCAGAAAACCACTCTCCATTCGGATGTGTCGGCGTATAATTATTCAATGCATTATGTTGTTGTGCACATACGTGCGAGTGTTCTTTGCAATGATGTGACTCAGTAATTAGGATGCTGTTCAAAAGCATTTGCTCAATGACCGTCACTCTTATGTTGAAGCAGCGGGGACCGAAATGTAGTAGTCTATAGCAAAATTTGACATGTTCTTCGATGTCTCTTCTTAAGAGAGGTAAGAGAATAAAAAAACATGGTAATATTATTTCCTTGTCACGTGGTACTGCCATCGATCAAGTCACGTGTAGCAGGAGATTGCTTGCACGCTTCGAGCCGGAGAGTAGAACACACACACACACACACAAAATATTGCACGCAATATTTTTAACAGTAAAATAAAATGGTATTTGTTTACATTCCTGAGGTGAAATATTGTAATTATTTACACTATTTACATTGTTCGAACTGCTGTCCTCATCTTCGTTGCCATACTCACAACACCGGCCTTCTTCAGGTCATTGGAATTTCGAACTGAACCCTTTATTTCATTATTTCGTTCATATGGGTAGATTGTTCTAGTTCCACGTGTCACGCCAATTCCGGTCAAGTCACTGGATTCAACCAACGCTTTTATCTTACTGGGCCATATGACCTCGGGGAGACATAGCCCAGTTGATATGAAAAAATTACGGCACGGATTGAGGAATCGGAGAGTCGAGTTCGAATTGCATTACATTCACTTACGTGGCAATACACTCGGCAGCAAGGCATCTGATCGGAAGGTGTGAGGTTTTGAGAAGCATGGAAAAACTCCTTAAATGTTGTTCCCAGGTCCACTCTGACTCGGCGTGGTAGCAACTGTAAGGGTCGCTGCTATGGGCAAATAGCGAACACCCAAACAAAAATCAACGGTGCATTTTTATACTAAAATCACCAGCAATAATTGTGTTATATAGGAATAAAGTGTCGCTGCCGACACTTGAGTTTGAACATAGATCGCCAATGAACAAACACAGGTGACCTAACTATTGAATTAAGTAGACCACGTGACCATAGAGGAAACTCATATATGTAGGGTAGCCAACGACTAACGATCGCTATTCCTAGTCTATCCTCTATACTATTCGGATCACTATTTCTAGTCTATCCTCTATCACTATACGGACCGCTATTCTCTACTCTATTCACTATACAATTTCTCTATTCAGACCATTATACGGTGGTTACTTTTCGAGCGAGTATTATCGAACAAGTGCTATTAGTGCGAGTGTTATTCGAAGGCGTCTGACACCAGCATTGCTCAACGGCGTTACTATAGTTTGTATTTGCGATTACAGAGTCTCTACTACAACGAGCATTACGAAAGTGACAACGAGTGTTCGTTGGCATCACAAAAAAATATAAAACAGATTTTAAAAATATACTTATAAAAATATAGAATCATAATTAACAGCAGTCTTACTAATTAAAATAAAAAAAATGACTGTTTAATGTTTACATACAAGGCTTTGTTTAGGAAAAAAAATTAATTGATAATCCGTAAAACAAAACAAACCAATATCAATCATCCTATACGAATACTGGATAATCTCTTCACAGATAAAGAAAAGACTTGTGATGTAGACCTACAGTAGGATGCTGAGAATACTTTTGATGGACCATGTGAGCAACGACAAAGTTTTAAGGAAAAACTGAAAACAAAAATAGCACTTTTACTTAGAATCAAAAACAGACAATTAAAATTTCTGGGAGACAGTGTTTGGAGAATATGACACTCCCAAGATAGAATGAAGGTAAGATTGATTGGTTGATTTCTTTTTTATGGCTTATCAACCTGTTTTATGACATAACATTATCAATACATGACAAAGACGATGTACATACAGTTTTGTTTGGATAAGTCTTGTTCTTATGTACATCGTCTTTGTCATGTTGTATTGATAATGTTATATTTATGAATATGTCCTGAAGATGGTTTATTAGACCGAAACGTCAGACGTTGACATATTAACATTAAAACAGTATAAATTGTATATAAGGATTTTTGTTTGTTTTTTCCGTATATATTTTTCTTCATACATATATGTATATATAATTATGAATTTCCGTGTGTATTAAATGATTCCTAATTGAAACACACACGTAAACCTACCAGACTCCATCAGCAACATACTCATAGAAAAATGCAATTATAATAGACTCATTCACATGTAAAAAAAAGGGCTAAAAATAATGGAAGCGTTGATAATAAAAAAAGAAAAGACTGACACTCATAACAACAACTATGAAGATGGCCACAATGTGCTGACCATGTTTGGAATAAAAAAAAATTCCCATAACTCTATATACATGCATAAAAACCTACGCATTCAGTTAAAAATAAAAAATAAAACAGCATTGATAATGGCTAAAAGAATAGCCCAAGCCCTCGTACATACAGAATATACGGAGACTTTTTACATACTTTATGTCCAGAAAAGAAAACACTTAAACGAACACAAGAAAAATTGAATAAAAAGTTTAACCACAGTCAGTTGCCTTCAATGAAACTTATATAAAAGAGAGACTGCTGCTGCGGCTGACTAAATACACAATTATATACAGTGGGTGGGGAAATAAGTATTCGTACACATACAAATTTTTAATTCATTATATTTCCAACTAATGAATAAGCATACTTTTCAAATAATTATCTGTACACAGATGCGTAATAACTAAATATGCATAGAAAACAAAAAAAAATTGATTTAATAGAAATAAATCCTATTTATCCATTGCTGATCCCACTTCGGAAAATATCAGAGTTCCTTTTGAAACCCTTCGGATCGAGGACTTTTAAGCATCTTGTTTTATATATAGCATTCGCTACTACACGCGGTGTCAAGCATCTACTGGATTCTTTGGGCATAGACCGCCGCGGATAATTGGGACTACTGTATTAGGAGACTCGCTTTAAGTATAAATGAATGTCTCACCCATCTGGGAGGTTAAGCAACGAGCATGTTTCTACATAACAAAGTATCCTAAAAATAAAGAAAAGTTCTAATTTCGAACCGGAATGAATCCCTGTTCCTTTTAACTGGTTGTCAGTCCTGTAGTTTTGAAACACAACGGGATTGGTACATAAATCCTTCAAGTGGAAGTCTTTTGATCTCGTAAGAGAGGCCTCTTCAATACTCGTTTGTAAGTTAGTTTTCTTAGTAATAACTGACTGGAGCCAAAGATACTCGGTGAAATAAACACTTGCATATGACCCACTGGCGACAATGCTAGCTCTTTAGTTTCGAATCCAAGTCAATCCCACATGGAATATTAGCACTGCTTAATTTTCCTATTTGTTATTTTTGTTGTACTTGTTAAATTTTTTGCTAAAGATAACACAATACAAAACTGGAGGATTACTCAAGGTAGAGGGTTATTGTTAAAGTAATAATAATAAATTAAGTTTTTGTTTTGTTGTTTTACGGTATATCAACCTCAATGGATTAATTAATGCCAACAAGATTTTTATTGCTGGTAATATTGTTTTTTCAAAAATGTATTGCGGTTAATATTTTTTTCAAAAATGTATTGTTGCTAATTTTTTTGTTTTCAAAAAATCTACTGATGGTAATATCTTTTTTTTTTTTAATGTATTGCTGGTAATATTTTTTTTTACAAAAATGTATTGCTGGTAATAATCTATTTCTGGTAATGTTTCTTCAAAAATTTATTGCTGGTAATAATTTTTTACAAACTAGTTCTGGTATTAAAACCTATTTTTACAATTTCATAGTGTTTTGACCTCAGTTTGGGGGTTAACGATTTACCCATAGCTGGGACCCTAACAGGTGCTACCACCCCGGGTCAGGGTGGACCTGGGAACACCAGCAATTAAGAAGTGGTTCCACGCTCTTCAAAACCTCCTGATCAGAGGTCTTGCAGTTGGATATAGTTTATCGTCTTACCCAGGACGTGGGCGTAGTTTATCGTCATACCTAGGACGGGATAAATTAAGTGTGCAATATGAAAAATGGATAAAGATGATAGATAACTCTTGATTTGGAAAAAGTAAGTAAAAATTAACTTTCATATATATATATATATATATATATATAAAAGAACATTGAAGTCAACACTTACAGACGACAGTCTGTTTCATGCTAGACGTAATCGTTAGGCCACGAGTGCTGCTTATTTTTTCTCGGTTATTTATATATACGGGTCAGTGGTGCATTGTGGGTAGTCTATTTTGGCGGTTATTTTGCCGGAAGTCGTTTATTTGTTTATTTATTTATTTGGGTTAAATTATTTTGCTTGTTTTTATTTATATTTCATTTTTATTTCTTACCTTATATATTTATTTATTTATTTTTATTTTAATCGGTGTTTTATTAACGTAGTAAAAATTTGTTTATATCGCTCATTTAATAATTTTGTTTTGGTTTGGGAAGATAATTAAAGCTATTTATTCAATTTTGGGGTTGATTGTTGTTGTTTATTCTAACTATTATTTTGGCGGGATCAGTTTTTAATTTGTTTATTACTTATAGGGGATATATTATTATAATGGATCTATCCAGAAACTGGCAGAAACACAAATGTCATTAAATGTTTGGTAAATGCACTTCAACACGTAGCTGCTACGCTCGTAATAAATTTTGTTCGGATGTTGTTTGGTTTGTTTTCATATAGAGGCCCTCAAGAATTTAAAGTTTTTGTTTATTATTTTCACGGTGTATTATATTGTTTTGTCAATAAGTATTTTCCTGTATTATGAAGGTGAACAGGAACGTGTTTTTAAATGTTGTACAATAAAACTTATATCCGACAAATGACGTGTAAGACGTCTTGATAATGTTGTGGTCGTCAAACCAACATATGTATTTATTTTTTTGTCAGAGATACAATCTCCCGAAGGACACTTATACAATGTTGGTCTTTTGCAAAATACTAGATGACGGAGAAGAGTTACAGCGTATTATTAAGATGGTTGTGTTAAATTCAGTATAATATAGAATTAGTTGTATATATATATATATATATATATATATATATATATATATATATATATAGGCCACACAACAACATGTTTGACAGTATGAATTACCGTTTGTCGTATATAAGATTTAGAATCTCAAAAGAGCAACATGGCGATGAGAACACAATATTGGAGATTATGTAAAAGTTGAATAAAAGAACAACGAAAATTGAAAACGTTGAGAAGATGCAAATGAAACTTATTCAAAATCAATAATGATTCAGCTCCAAGATTTTCAACAAATATATACTTGACGCAACTTGTATTTAACCAAGAGCAACCATGTTACGTTTTTTCGATGATTAGGTCACAAATGTTTAATAGAGCTAAAAAAAAAAAAATCGTCAAGACAGAAGAATTCAGTATTGAATCACAAGCTTTTCATAGAATTCTGTATTAGATCAGTTGTCTGGTAGCAAGCAAAATATATCTTTCGGTTTTGTTTCCTTTTAACTTTTACATTTTACTTCCGTTTTAAGAATTAATCAAATCTGTCTTATATTGTTAACTCTTGGCCGCTGGTGCCACGGTAATCAAATCATGACAATTACAAAAACTCTGGAATTAAGAAACTGTCTTCATTTATTGTTAATCTGATCAACCTTTCACATTATTGTCAGACGCACTTACTTGCCTTGAGTCTCCAGTGTTTTATGTGTACCAATGGTGCTGTTATTAAACTACTTTAATTGGACACCAAGTCTGAGAAACTATATTTTATTGAATTTTTCCCCTGTATTCTCCTCTGCAATTGCGCTGTTTCTCTCTCTCTCTCTCTCTCTCTCTCTCTCTATCTATCTATCTTTCTCTCTCTCTCTCTCTCGTTCTCTTTCTCTCTCTCTCTGTCTCTCTCTCTCTTTCTCTCTCTGTCTCTCTCTTTCTCTCTCGCTTTTTCTCTCTTGCTCTTCTCTCTCTCTTTCTCTCTCTTTCTCTTTCTCTCTCTCTGTCTCTGTTTCTCTCTCTTTTTCTCTCTGTCTTTCTCTCTCTCTCTTTCTCTCTCTCTCTGTCTGTCTCTCTCTTTCTCTTTCTCTCTCGCTCTTTCTCTTTCTCTCTTGCTCTTTCTCTCTCTCTCTGTCTCTTTCTCTCTCTTTCTCTCTCTGTGTCTCTCTTTCTCTCTCTCTCTTATTCTCTGTCTCTGTCTTTCTCTTTCTCTCTCTCTTTCTCTCTCTGTCTCTGTTTCTCTCTCTCTTTCTCTCTCTCTCTCTGTGTCTCTCTCTTTCTCTCTCTCTCTTTCTCTCTCTCTCTTTCTCTCTCTCTCTGTCTCTCCGTCTTTTTTTTTTACTTTTTCCTTTGTCAGTTCTTATTTTTTCGTCTAATTTCATTTGCTTGTTTTCATCGTCGTCATACGTTGTAATTACTTCCCATATACACACATATTTTGTAACCAAACTTCTTGAGATACTTAACATTGACTTTATAGATTTTTCAGCAAAGGTTTTCTTGTAACTAATCAGCGACACCAAACCTCTTAAAGTCTCCAGTGCCTTCCTCAGTAATTTTGCCTTTTTTTTTTGTGTTCTTATTATTCATACCAGTAAAACGTTTCTGAGCAGAAATGTGGTTCTGTAGAAAGATGCCGATAATACCATGAACAGAACCAGCGAGCAACAAGAAAGTTTTAAGGAAAGTGGAAACAAAAATGACATTTATATTTAAAATCAGAAAGTAAATTTGAAATTTCTGGAAAACGTAGTTAGGAGGGTGGGCTTGGAGAATTTGCCACTCATATGACATATTAATGTCAAGAGGAACAGAGTAACCTACATAACAAAGTTGAGTAAATACACAAACAAGTAACCATAAGTTCTATGCTAACAGTTCCTTCTCCCGCACTTCTCGCTTGTGGAACTCACTTCCGGCTTCTTACTTTTCAATCAACTTTAATTTTCAAAACTTTAAATAAAATGTCAATCGTTATCGTCTATCTTCATATTCTTTTATTGTTTTCTCTCCTTAATAATGTTTTTTTTTCTATTTCTCATATTATTTCACACTCAGTAACCTTTTGCATCTTAGTCGCTTTATTGCCTTGCTTGGGGTGAACCGATTAAAAACTAAAATTCAGCAAAGCATAACATGTACATGTTAACACAGGAAATCAATTAAGATAAGAAGCCACAAGATCCATGCCTGGTGTTGCACCATGTTATTATTATTATTATTTGTTATTATTGTGCATGTCCCCTACTTCGTTATTTCGCACGGCCGTTTAGTCTTGCCAATACCTCTTAAACAATGGAATTTTCTGTTTTGATCACTTGGAAATTGGGCAAAAGACAATACTTGATTTCAGTGATAAAATGAACGAAAGAAAGAAAGAAAGAAAGAAAGAAAGAAAGAAAGAAAGAAAGAAAGAAAAAGGGAAGACAGAAGTGTTTAATGGCTGTTTCAGTGAAATGGAAAAATTTGACAATTTTTTTCATCTTTTCATTTGTGCCCGCTTCTTAAAATAACGACCAGGATTCATTATGATTGGTATTGCAATATTTTGTTAAAGTTGTTAAGCTCAAATATTTAACGAGGCGATAGGGAGGTTTCTACGGATATTTCATTGTCGTAGAACACTCCAGGTGCGTATTCAATCATTTGCTTATGACTTAATAATTAAGATTCATCAGAAAATTTAAAAAAGGAAACCGTGAAATTTCCACGAGTCTTTTTAATTATTATTACAAATATACGAATCTCAATCTACCCGTCATGACGTGCGATACCCTGTCTTCATCAACCGCCGACTAGTGTTGATATCATGGTAGCCACCGAAACCGTGATATCACCCCTGGTCAGCAGCTGATGAAGACAGGGTATCGCACATGCTAACACACGTTGTATGTTAAAAATTATTACTAAACGAGAGAACAGCACTCCAACAATGTGAGGTTGGTGTACAAATATACGAATCTCAATCTACCCGTCATGACACCCAGTTTTGTAAGGGTATACATCACACTCGTCCTCTTCGGCTTTATCTCGTATCCAAGAATTTAATTTCTTCTGATCGCTTTCTTTATGATGATGGCATTGGTGACAGAGTAGACCAATTCTTGCATAAAAGAGCCAATGACATTGACTACATAGTAATATTGGTGGAGGATGAGGTCGATTTCTCCTTTTAGCCTTTCTCTCTTGTCGGTTGACTTGTTCCTTTTCTCTTCTGGTGGCTTCAAAATGTTTGGTTCCATTGGGGATGGAACATCAACAATTGGTATGGTCTTGTGCCTGTGTTTCAAATGATTTTAGCTCAAGTCCAGTGACTTTCAGAGTTGGTCCTTGTATCTTCAAAGAGGCCAACTCCATGGTCTTTTTCCTGAAGAGTTCACTGAATAAGAGTTGACATGGAAACTTTGACTCTTCCATTCTTACTTACATGTCTTGACCACCAAAAGATGGCATTTAATGATACTTTGACTGTTCTTTCCAGGACTTTGGTGCTGATCACATAGTAGTTCCAGTTGATATTCAAGATTGAACAAAGTGTTCTAAGTTTGGGATACAGCGCTGTTCGATAAAAGTGACTCACCTGATTTTTTTACTAAATGTTCTCTTCTCCGATGAAACAAAAGTTGAGCTAAATTCAAAGGATAAGCGATCTAAAATCCGAAGAAGAAGCTTTGAAAGCTCTTTGAATTTAGCAGTAAGTACTGTCAAGCATCCATTCAGTATAATGTTCTGGGGATGCTTTTCTTATAATGGAACTGGTTTCTTGAAACCTATTGAAAAGACCCTCATGAGCGAGAAGTACAAGAGAATTTTAGTCTTGTCTGCTCCCTTCTGCTGAAAGGGTGCAAATCAACCCCACCAAGCTCATTTTTATGCAGGATAATGCTCCCTGTCACAAATCAAAATTGAAGAAGAAATACTTTGATGAGAATCATGTGAATGTTATGACATGGCCGCTCCAATCTCCTGACCTCAACCCCATAGAAAACTTATGGAGCATTATAAAGTACAGGCTCTCAAAAAAGCAGTTGAGCAACAAAGAGGATTTGATTGTGAATATCCGAATGGAATTCAAAGCTTGGAGATGAGATTTGCCAGAACCTAATCAAGTCAATGCCAAAAAGGATTGAAAAGGTTATTCAAAATAAAGGAGGACCCATAGATTATTAAATATTTCAAACTATATTACCTATTATAAATAAATTATACCTCTATTATTCTTTATTTAAAGCTGTTCGGTTATGTTTCTATTGATTACTCGTTGCAGGAAATAAGTGAGTCACTTTTTTGTACAGAGTTTTTCCTTAAATCTCATTTATATCCAAAATTATAATTATCAATAGAATACCTTAGGGTGAGTAAATTTTTTTACTAGGTGGTCGGGAAGGGGTCTTTTTATTAGTAAGATTAAAAATTAGTTTGACTCCGAAAACAATAGGCGAAAAAGTTTTTAAGTAAAAAACATTCAGGTGAGTCACTTTTATCGAACAGCAATGTATATATATATATATATATATATATATATATATATATATATATATGGATCACAAAGAAGTGGAGGAAGAAGAAAGCCTGAAACTGACAGGAATAAATACAGCATAGTGACTACATCCACTATCTATCTATCTATCTATCTATCTATCTATCTGGTTTTTATATATATATATATATATATATATATATATGGTTTATATCTATCTATCTATCTAAATAATAAATACTGAGTAAAAATGTTAACAAAATTTTTAGAAAAATCTTTTAGCCTTT
>CAHIKZ030001117.1:370000-430000 GCA_903632075.3 Acanthosepion pharaonis | reverse complement strand
TCTTCGCAGCCACCTTATAGCGAGAGAAAAAAACGATGTTGTCGATAATGATCGTCAGAGTAGCAATGGCGGGGACCATATAACAGTGATTGGCGATCGGCCTTCTGTGTGTACTGCACATATGGATCGGCTATCGATTTCTTCATTGCCCGAACAAAATTGGTATCGATTGGCACATAATCAGCAGTTGGTCGAACGTCCGATTTCATCTCCCGTGACCGGCGTAAATTTGCCGACAAACAATGTCGTAAATGGACGAAAAATGATTGCCATCTATAATAGCTCCATTTCCGCCAAGCAGATTTATCCGTTGACATTCCGGTTTTAGGCTCGGCTGATTGGCCATTTCCAAAGATATGCATGCAACTGGTCAAAGACATGATTAAATCACGCTCTGTTTTGCATTTAAATTTTCCTCTTGTAATTAATTCTATCGCTTGAGTGCCGTCATGATTATTCGCGTTGTATATGCGTGTGTGTGTTCACACAGGTCTTTTGATGACTGGCATCGAATGAAAACAAGGATTTTCAGATCTCCAGCACCTATCAGTATCCTGGCAACGTCTTGGGTAATTTTAACAATCTGGAAAGAGTTTTAACAGATGACGGAAAATGTGACAACGCATTGGAATAACGAAAGGTGTCTGCCAAAAGCTAAGCAAAGTATTAAGAAACAGGAAAACTTCGTTAGAAAGAAAAAAGGAAATAGTTCTAAACTGCTGTGTAATATCAATCCTCTTATACTGCGATGAATGCTAGGATTTTCAAATCTCTTTTATAGATACTTTGTAGTGTAGTTGAGGTCTGCCTATGAGACGCTTTCCTTGGCTAATGGTTCGTCTAAAATTGAAGACTTGAGGCAAACGCAATGTGGTTCTACAGAAGGATACTGACAATACTGTAGACGGAACATGTAAGCAATTAGGAAGGTTTAACAAGAATGGAAACAAAAAAGTCAATTATGCATGAAACCAGAAAGGGTCAGTTGAAATGTCTTGGACACATGATGAGAAAAAAACGGAGAGCCAAACTACTTAAATTTCAGGACATACTGGAATCAAGAGTGACGGAAGAAAGCGGCGAATAACTTGCCTAACGAGTTTCTGTAAATGGATGTCAAAGCATGGAGGATAAATAGTAAAAAGACATCGCTTAAGACTAAACAGGATGAGAAGTAGTGGTGAACTATGATCGCCTAAGTTCTAAAGTGACACGGCACAATGTTATGGTAATTTACTCACACACGCATGGACTCTCTCATCTATAAATAGGAGCAGGTACTGCCTTTTGGAGAGGAAGGTTTCCAGTAGGTGGAATTTTTCTTTCGGCCGAGCCAAAGTTTGCCTTGCTTACGAACTGTTAAGTTGATTAATTTAATTTTTTAATTAATGCAAGATATTTTTTATTTTCAATTTCCCTCCTTTTTACATATATTTATTTGGTTAACTCCCCAAATTATCCTGTTAATTAATTTTGTTAATGTAAATTGATTTTAATTTTTAAAAGTATGGGTTATGGTAATTTACACAGGCACGCATGGACTCTCCCAGAAATAGATAGGAGCAGGTACTCCTTTTTTTGGAGAGGGAAGTTTCCAGCAGTCAGCTCTGACAGTCGGACCAAACATACTTGCTGTAACACTCTCGTTTGTATATGTTTGTATTATTGTTTCTGTTAATATATTTGTTTAATTCAATTCCTCTCTTTGTGTCTTTAATTCTGGCCCTAACAAGGCCACAACATACATTGAAGAAGAAGAAGAAGAAGAAGAAGAAGTAGTAGTAGTAGTAGTAGTAGTAGTATTGGTCTGTGCATGTTGAGTTCGTCTCTAAATTATCAATCCATCCATTTTCGCCACCACTGATTTGTGTACTGTTCAAAGTGCTCCAATTATTACTAGCACGACCCAGACTCACATGTATGTCAGCTTTTTCAGTTCCTGAAAGTAATGTTTGATTTGTATCTCCACAAGAAATATCACTGAAGAACAGGTGGCAACAAGCCTTGTTAGTTCTTACAGTTCTGGTTTGTTTGAAAAGTTCTCTGTGAGCCGTACCCGTGTTCAAAGTATTATCGGTAGGATCGTCATTTTCATTTTCGATTTTCTCGAAATATATATATATAGAATCTGCTAGAAATCTAGCAAAAACTGACTGTCCTATTAGACACTGCGAAATAAATATCCTAAAGCAGGCACAAAAAAACCTATATTATTCCATAATGGTTATCTATGGGCCAAAAGGAGTAACCCAGAATTTAATATTGCTATGGCAGCATTTGATTCAGTAGAGGCATGTGAACTAGTTGGAATCTTGTTATTGTGGCGACTAAGATTTATTTTCGACATTAAAGACACCGGACTCTATAGAGAATGCGGTGTAATTCTCCTCGGCAGAACAAGTCCCCGAAATATAGACCGATTGAGGAAGGAACTGATAAAATTTTTCAAAGATCACGAACTAAACGTTACTACTACTACCAATGCTAAAGTGATCAACTTTCTCGGCGTGAACTTAGACTTGAATACTGAATATTACAAACCATAAACCAAAGAACTATATAACCATAGTTACGAAAGTAAAGAATCAAACCACCATCACAGAATTCTAGATAATTTACATATATCGAACCAGCTTAGATTATCTACCAACTCCATCAAAAAAGAAATATTTGATAATAATAAAATTGAATGTATAAGAGTTTCAGAACTAAGCAACCATAAATTAAATTTAGAGTATTAGAAAAAAAAAAGCAAAGGTAAATGCGGTATCGTATGCAAGCTAGATAGTATAAACAGAGAACCACTGCCGAACATAAATTTGCTATGCCTAGTCAACCCTGGTTGCTATTCAGGACATGGAGAACTGTACTACGACTACTACTACGCAGAGAGATGGGCAAAGCATAAAAATAAACACCGCAAGCGTAATATTATATGGTTTAATCCACCTTTTAATCGTAATGTTCAAACGAATACCTGAAGAATTTAACTCATAAGCATTTTGAACATTCACCAAAACTAAAAAAGATTTTTAACAAAAATAATGTTAAGATCAGCAATGGCTGCGTTAATAACATGGATAAATCTATATCCTAACATAATATCATTATATTAAACAAATATATTTCCAACAAAGACAACGTTAATGTTTTTAAAAATAAAAGCAGCTTCCAAAAATATATGTTCTGTCCCTTAAAAGGTCAATATATGACTGATAATATTGTATACCGAGCTAGCATACATTCCGATATCGATGTTAAATTTTATTTTGGTTCTACTGAAAATCCTTGGAAACTTCGTTTCTCTACCATGATCTAATGATCTTAGACAATGTAAAATAAATAAAACAGCACTATTCTCTCTAGATATATTGGCAATTAAAGAATAATGGTTAAGGACTTTTTATCAACTCGGCTATTGTATCAAGAGTCAAATCGTATAACAAGAAAGGAAATACATGGAACTTATGTCTCGTTGAAAAATTCGCTTAAAACACTTAAATAACCCTAACTTATTAAACAAGAGAAATGAATTGATGGTTATATGTAGGCATAAGATAAAAATCTGCTTAAATACGTTGATCCAGATTAATTTTTAATGTAAATTGCGTTTTTTTTAAAGAAAATATAACCTGACTTTATGCTTAATATAAAAATTAATATTCAAAACTTTAAAATATTTTATACATACTCATACAAATATTTTAAGTGACAAATATAATTTTTAAATTTAAAAAACCTGTAATTTCAGTATAATACATAACTGGGCCAATATAGCGATAACCAGATATTTTTCAAAGTTAAATTGCGTAACGGTCAGTCAATACTCAGCACCTGAAGATTGCTTTGTGCATGACACTCCGAGTCGTACTATCGGTGAGGGATATGTATATTTATTAAAATATACTTAATAGCTCTGTTGTATTACATCGAGCACAGTTTTATTAACACCAGTAATATATGTGAAGATTATATATATATATATATATATATATATATATATATATATATATATATATATATATAATATTCTTGCATTCTTTAAATTCTCCTTTTCCAATAAAATGAAGCCAGCCGCTAATCAGCTTTGCCTCTTCTTGCTTGCAGCAACGTATAGATGTTGTCCCCTTGCCGGAATGCATTAAAAGATCTGGTTATTTGCAATTGCGTGAGAGTTGCCTGGTTGTCTACCCTCGGATATCAATTTGGGGATTAATTGCTGCAGAAAGTCGTGTCTCACTCGCAAGCTTAGCCTTTTATTCACACTGGCCAAGTCTGTGTCAGCCCAATGATTCACACACCATAAAAGCATAAGCTATATTTCACCACAGAATTTCGGGTGGAGTAGGGCGGCGCATATCAATAAGGGTGTCATTTGTTGAGTAACGCCAACTGAAAATCTTGGATTCTCAGATTCGACCAAAGACGAAAAGAAAAAACTTACACACACACACACACACACACACACACACATATATATATATATATATATATATATATATAGAGAGAGAGAGAGAGAGAGATATTAGTGGTTAATATATATATATATATATATATATATATATATATATATATATAAATGAAAATTTCTCCGATTTAACCAGTAAAGACAATATTTATGAATAAAAATGACAATAGGAAAACTAGTAATTGCTGACGCGTTTCGTCCAATGTGGCCTTTATCAAAGCAAAATACGAAATGAATTTACTTGAACAAGGTAACTAATAAAAACAAAAAACAGAATGTTCCTAGCAACTGGAATGTAGAGAAACGCTATTTTCATATTGTTAACAGAAAATAACGTCAGTATTTCTCACGTGTGGAGAATATATATATATATATATATATATATATATATATATATATATATATATATATCCACGAGTTCAAAATCCAGGTAGAGCTCAATGTACAATACAGAGCAAGATTATAATATAAAAGGCTGAAATACTAATATTCCATGGTTATAATTTATAACATTGGAATCGTAATCAAAATCCATCAAACCTACAAATTCAAATAGTAGATGTCATGTTTTTTTTAACAGTGTAAATTATGTCTACTTGACAGTTCATTCTTTTTTTTTATCATTTCACCCCAAGGAAGGCAATAAAACGATATTACCGAGTTTTAGAGAATATGAGAAAAATATTGTATTAAGGACAAAGGACAATATAATAGCATGAATTAAGAAGATAGCAGATAGCGATTGACATTGCATCCAAATTTTTCAAGATCAAAGTTGACTCGAAAACCAAGAAGCCAGAAAAGCGTTCCACAAGCGGGAAGTGCGATGGAAGAAACAGTTAGCATAGAAGATCTCTGTTGCATTTAGCCATTTCAAGTGTAAAACGATGAGACCTAGCCGTTAATCTAGTACTGCACTTAAATTCATAAAGTCTAAGTACCATAGAGTAAATTTCATCAAAACAATTACCATGAAATTATTTATAGAAAAAGCACAGGAAAAATACGTTATGGTGCTGGGAAAGTGACTGAAGCCGAGATACCGGGTTAGGACCAATAACATTGCAGACTCTTCCTTGCGTTTTATCTAAATATAAAGCAGGAACGTCAGACTAGATGTGGCCGCAATATTCAAAGTGCGGACGAATGGTAGACCTATAGATATGTAAGATAGATTCTGGCGAGAAAAATTGTCTAGCATGACACAATGAACCAAATTTCCTCGGTGCAGTTTTAGCAATTGATTCAATATACTTTTTTCACTTCCTGTCAGCGGAAAACGTTAGTCCAAAAAAGCGTGACGTGTTATTCTCCTGGAGGTTAGCATCAGCCATACTTAGTGGAAGGTAAAACGGGTGCGCTCTCACATGATTAAACGAGAGCAGTTTCGTTTTGGAACTCAACTTTTATGGAGCATAAATTGAAATGGGAAGAAAGGCAATAAACACCAGTTACATTTTACACCAAAACTTTAAAGATAGAGAAAAGCACAACATTAAAATGTAACTAAATTTACGAGTTAGCATCGTTCACTTATTGCTTTTTTTTTTTTCGTCTTTGTTCGTTATTCATTCCCTAATTTTCCATTTTCTCATTAATATCCCCCTGTATTACTGATTTCCATATATGAAGCGAAAAGGGAGACCACAACCCTCTGTGGGATGAAGTTGAAATAATAGACAGAGAACATCACAGGAAAATACGAAAACTTAAGGAATCAGCACATATGATAAACTACAAAAATCTTCTAAGCCGGCCAAGCATAGACACAAACACATTATGGAAACCAGTGATACAAACAGGTTGATAAAAAAAAAACAGCAATAACAGAAATTGTAATATGGGCTCTGGTGAAAAAAAAAAAAAAAAAAAAAAAAACGGTTACTGAGACATTAGGTTTATAAGACCCCCAAATTCACTTACCCACGAACACATAGCCCAGTGGATGAAAGCGTTTGCTGAGAAATTCAAAAAGGATTTAATCCAAATAGTTGTGAGTTCAATACCTGAAATTGGAACGATCTACCCGCGTGGACTAAATAATGGGTTCGGTTCGAAATTCCAACGTATATAACCTGAAGAAGGTCAGAGCGTATAATGGCCGAAACGTCATGAAGTCCGAACGATGTAAATTGTATAAAATAGTTACAATACTTTATCTTATAAATACTGACAGATATAAAACAACTTATTCGGAAATTTGAAAATTTTAATAGACAGAACTTCAGGATATTATCCAACTAAACCTGTTTGAAAGAATTATTGCTGCTGAAATACATCTTACACACACGCATACATAAGGGTTAGACAAAATAATGTAAACACCTGGCATAAAAATTTATTTATTGACTAATGAGCTTCACTTGGTTCTAAATCTGATTTCATTCTACGTGAAATAGAATCAAACAAGTTTTGAATTGTTTCCAGTGAAATTTTATCCCATTATTCAATAATAATCTCGGAAATTTGCTTCATCGACGATGGATGAGGAAATCTGTTCTTTACTCTCCGCTCTAGAACTCCCCATTATGGTTCAATTATGTTGAGCTCAGGTGATTTTGCTGGCCATAGAAGATTTTAATTACGTTATGATGCTCATCAAATCATGACTTTTGCAGTGTGAATGGGTGCATTATCATCTTGGAATATGGCATTTTCTGGCAACAGTATGGTAGCTATTGTAAAGACATATAACGTTTTTTCATTCTACGAGTATCCAATTTTTGTGATCATCACCCCATTTTTTCGCAACTAGGCGTTCGACTTTGTGATCAGAGGTTTAGGAATTGCAGCCCTTCCATGGATACTAGTTTTGTGGAGCCCCCGATGTACTGTGCGTGTAGAAACTAGTGAGTTCTGATATCACTTTTGCTGCAGTAGTTTCATGATTTTTGCCTCAATTCATTTTAAAGCTCATAAGTTTCCTTCTATCAACTTTGGATTCCGTCCACTATTACTCTTTGCTGACAATGTTTTACCTTGTTTAGTGTAAGCTGTCATAACCGATGACATGACACACTGAATAATTCAGACGTTTTGATCCCAGATACTCCGACTAATCGAGCACTAACTATTTGTCCCTTTTGTAAATCCGACAGGTCGCGCATTTTAGTAAGTAACTCTTTTATCTGAAGATAAATAATGACTTAATAAAGTGGAAAAAGAAGATAAAGGATTAAAGTGATGAGGAGTTACCGTTTATGCCGGTTTGATGCTTATAAATACCCGTAAATTTCGGAATTGAAAAAAAAAAAGTTATTTTTGTCAGCTGTTCATATTATTTTGTCTGACCCTTGTATATACACTATTTACATTGTTCGAACTGTTGTTTATTGTTACACTCACGACGTGATATAGTTGGAACTTCGAACTGATCCCTTTATTTGGTCTATAAGTGGTAGATTGTTTCAATTCTACGTGCTATTCATTTGGGTATCTCAATTTTAGCTAATTCCCTTTAATAACTAAAGTTCCTATGTTTTTGTTCTCTTTACTGAATCCAGAGGTCTTTGGGTCAACTCTTTGGACCATTCAGCCAACGCTTTTATCATTGGGGACATTTTTTGTGAGTCAATTTTTTTTTTTACTTATAAACCTAATATCTCAGTATTCATTTTTACCAGAGCTCATATTACAATGTTGTTATATTATTATTATTATTATTATTATTATTCTCTAGCTCTTTGTATTACTTGTATCCATTTCTATTTTTGACAGGCTTAGAGTTTTATAATGTAGCATATGCGCTGATTCCTTAAGTTTTCGTATTTTCTAGTGATGTTTTCTGTCTGTTATGTAAACTTCATCTCACAGAGGATGGTGATATCTCTTTTCTATCCATATATCGTCAGCCATGCATGATTTTTTTTTATTTTCCCTCGTCTTATGGTGTTATTTAAGGGGGCAGCATGCTTATTCTTTATATTTCTTGCCACAGCTGCACGGCGTATACACAGTCCTTAATCATTTTCTCCACTGTGGGTGGTCTTACTCGAAAGAGATGTCTGTGTAGTGTTGAACCACTCCTGAAGATCATACTGATGTTATACGGGCCACAGATCTTTTGTATCTTTTCCGATAAGCCCTTCACATACGGTAGGCAGACCGAGGCTGTTTTCTCGGCGTTGTTATCATCTTGTACCCTTCTATCCCAGTTTGTGCGGGGGAGGGCTGTCTTGTACCCAAGATAGTTGTTACGTTGTAGGGTATTGCATATATTGACCATATCTTGTTCATATGTCTCTAAATCGCCACTTATGACAGCAGAAAGAATATGGTATAACGGAATAACCAGTCACCTCCGTGAATGATTATACTATAGGTAGTAAGTACCTATAAAGTCAACTGCCTACGAGAGACTTGAGGAAGAGTGAGAGAGAGAGAAGACGCAAGCACGTCCGACCTTCCAATTAGTGGCACTCACTACTAGACTGACCTGTGTGTATAACTGTACCGTATTTCATATTCTACTGGTTGTGTACAATAAACCTTTCTTCTAGTATCCATCTGGTGTTAAGTATTTATTCCCTTAGCACGGAATATAACAGAACAAAATCTTGGAAAGTTGAGTTATCAAAGGTAATTAACTAAACCGAGATATCTAAAGGCATGACACGTAAAATTAGAACAATCTAATCCGTGAACTAAATAAAGGGTTCGTTTCGAAATTTCAAGAAATATCATCTGAAGAAGGCCAAAGTGTACATCAGTCGAAACATCGTTAATGTGGCAATAATAATGAGGACAATGTAAATAATATAAATAGTGTAAATAGTTACAAAACCTTATCTCAGAAATATAGACCCCCACATGTATATATAAAGGAATAGATAGGTTGGCCAATTGCCCGGTTCAGACTCCTCCTCATGTTTTGAACACAGAAATATATTTTGAATATAAACACACGAACACATACGCACGCATATACCTTAAAGTGGTCTGTTTTTATTTAAATTATTTGCTCTGGATGTACATTGAGCTCTCTGGATTTTATCCTCCTTGGTTTTACCGATACGGATTACCTAGTTTTTCATAAACTATATATATATATATATATATATATATATATATATATATATATATATATATGAATAAATAAGTTTAAGTGTCTTCCGGTTCGCACTCCTTCCCGGTCTTTTGAATAAGTGTAGAGATTTATCCTTTATTCTTTTTTTTTTTTTTTTGGATATTGGGTTTCCTTTCCCTTCTAAAGTCTTTCCCTTCTCTTCCCCTTTTTCCGGCCCCTTGCATATCAGTGGCATTATCACCTTGCTTGGAGTGATGCCTCTTACTCTGTAACCCTCAAACATCATTGTAATATACACACACACACACACACACACACACATATATATATATATATATATATATATATATATTAAATTGTAAGAGTTTTTAGGTGCTAACCTTGATGGTGCTTTTTTCCGTAGTTTACTGGTGGAAAGGCATTTCAGACAGCCAGGTTTTTGTTTTAAATTGCTCGATGTCGGAAGGTAAGGATAAGACGTTAATAGAATTAATGCGGAGAAACTTGTCACTTCTAAGCCAAAAACCCCGAAGAGTGAAGGCATTAATGCATTGCGTTCACGAAACTTCGAAGTCGGCTTGACTGAAATAACACTACTCAGTTAAGTGATATTTATTCTCTCTCTTTCTCTCCCTATATATATATATATGTATGTGTGTGTTAAAAAACAAACCCACTCCCTGAAGAGTGATATATATAAAAGTGTTCCATGTTTTTCTTTTTTTTTTTTATGGCAGAGTTAGAATATTATTCCAAATAAGGTAGTGTTGGACCGCCGGTCGTTACTATAAGTGTCATGGACACAAATCCTGCATTCTTCAAGCAACTCAACTGAAGATTCACGGAAAGTAGTACGGTAAAGAAAGCTATTCTTTCAGTTTAACATTCGGTAATTACACAGTAGAAAGTATCGTAGGTACAAGATTTATAGCTAGAAAATTCGGTGGGAAATAATATTTTTGATATTTTATAAGTACAAAGCGATTAGAGTTTACTACTTCCTCGGTTATCCATACCTCTATTTTCCGGCCTACGGTTAAAAACCATCCAGCTGTTCTAATATTTCATCCCAGACTAACGTTTTGAGAATTTAGATAAGCTATCTCAACGTTTGATAAAAAATGATTCCGCTGATAATGTTGTAATTCCGATCGCAGTGACGATGGAAGATTTTCTTGAGCAATTTGCAACGTTGAACATCAATATAAATGAAGCAGAAACAAATGACTGGTTCAATATAGACAGCCTTGGGTATGAACATCTAAGTGTAGTGCTTAAGTTATAACCGTGCCATGCCTCTTCTGGATAGGGAAATAATTGAGACATTCGGAAGAGGCTTGACACGTGGAACTAGAACACTGTACCCCGGTGGACGAAATAAAGGATTCGGTTCGAAATTTTAGTCAGCTGAAGAAGGCCGGAACGTACAACGGCCGAAACGTTGTGAATATGGCAACGAAGATGAGGATAACAGTCTGAATAATATAAATAATGCAAATAATCATAATACCCATATTATCAGAGATATAGACAGATATAAATGATGCCGTCCATTTTTATTTTATTTTATTTTTTTGATGCTACGATTAGACTATTTTTTTTAAAAAAAAAAAGTCAAATCTGTGATTAGAGCTGAAAGAAATTTTAAAGAAAGATAAGTATCTCAATCTTACAAGAGAGCTGAGATAAATGTAGAACATGAAATAGACAGTAGTGACAGTCGTTATCCGAGTACTCGGAGCGTTCCCAAAGCGACCAGTAAAGATACCGGAGAAATTGAAAAATAGAGAAATATTTGGAATCCTACAGATTCCTGTTGTTTTGGAAGCAGAATATTAAGAAGATTGCCGGAGTTTCGAGGAGACTTGCTGTCACTTAATCTCTCCTCTATAATCCAGCATAATTTTTCAGGGCGTATGCGATCATGTCTCTCCACAGATTCATTTGTTTTTTTAAAATTCTCTGTGTATTGCTAAGAAAGATAGCGGAATGGACTCCCTTCTTAATGCCTACCAAGGAATCATTCTCCTAGACTAGCGCCCCCCAAGTCTAGAGCACCCTGTCTACCATGCTAGTAGCCTCTTTGTTTTGTTTTTTGTTTTTTTAGCGGGGTGACAGGATAGATTTCTTGCTTTTCCCTAGGGAATCAGTGCAGAGTGAATATAACAGACTAGACTTTAATAATAATCCTCACTAATAACAGTTAGGCCATCCTCTCAGATAGCATTTTCTTCTTCTTCTTCTTCTTCTTCTTATTATTATTATTATTATTATTATTATGATTACCTTTTCGTTTCTCTGGTACTTTCATTATAAAGATGCAGCACGAATTGAACCCGGTTGTTTTGGGTGGTTTTGTTTAGCGGCATATCAACATCTATGGCTTATTCAATACCGAAATCTAAATATATTCTACGCAATTATTTTTATTTATTTTTTATTTTATTTTATTTTATTTATTTATTTATTTGAGATAATAATAATTTTAGTGATACAATTCTTACTAATTAACCCATAGCTAGGGAGAGAAGAGGTGGATTCATAACTTTTCCAAGGGTATTTGCGAGTATAACATAACGAACCTGACTGGAATTAACAATTCAATGCATTATCCAATACACCACCCGCACATCCAATCTTACAGTACCTTATATCTCCAAGTGGTCACCCATTTGGCACTGACCAGGTTCGACGTTGCTTAACTTCAGTGATTGTACGGTAATGGTGTTTCAATATGATGTGACTGTAAGTCTATTGAATCTGGTTAACTTCTTGTGTCGCATGGATTGGTTGATTGATTGAGTGAGTGAGTGAGTGAGTGAGTGAGTGAATGAGTGAGTGAATAAGTGAGTGAGTGAGTGAGTGAATAAGTGAGTGAGTGGTCTTTTACAGCTTGTCAACCCTTTGTCGATCAAAGCCGAAACATATTTGGGATTATAAGAATATTTTTTTCTTTTCAAGTAAATACTGCATTAAAATTAAATTTCCTTTTGGAGAATTACATTTTTTTACAAATACATCTCTAACTATTCAACCCGAAGCTATTTTCGCATAAGAGAATGAAAAAATAAAAACTCGACTGGAATTCGAACTCCGATCTTTGATTTTTAATTCCGAGCTGCTATCCATGTCATCATCCGCCCATCCGTGTCGTTATGGAAGTCATGCCTTTGAAATAAGGTCTGTCTTAGTTTGTCTAGTCAACCTTACCAAACCAAACCCATTTCCTGTCTCAAACAGCAACAACCCGGTTTATTCGGCAATTTATCGGCTGACTCTGCCAAATTTGGATCACGAGTAATTGTTACATTTAATTTTAGTCCTACATACGATTCGTATACACGTTATGGTCAGCAGTTGACAGGAGGTTGTCCAGTTCACTCACCAATAGGCGTCGGACTTCACTAACCTCCCTATCTCTTGTGAAGAGAAACTGTTAAACGCAGTAGGCAAACACGGAAGTGCGCAGAATGGAGGTGCCATAAACAATTTCCGGTTCCGGTTGTTTTACAGTATAATTAAAGTATATGCCGCACCCCTGACCAAATCCTCGGCGGATGTAAAATATTTGTCCACTAGGTGGGTGAGGTCAAATACAGCTGGATTGTGAAATATTGCATATCTGATGAATATTGCATCGTCATTAAAGCACGTGTGCTCTTACGCATGCGTGGATGTGCGGGGAGTGTAATGTATAGGAGCTAGGAATGAGAAATCCGGGAGCAGTGTTCGAATTCCAGTCGGTTTTATTATTTTTACTTTCGCACAAATACCATTGGGAAAGTTATAAATCGATCTTCTCTCCCAGTTATGGGTTAAATAGTAATATTTGTTTCTGGAAAATTATTGTTTTTTTTTTTTTTTTTTTTTGTTTTTTTAATTTTTCACCCTAAGCAAGGCGGGAGTGCCACTAGCACGCAAGGAGTTACAGAGAGTGGGAGCAAGAGTAAAGACGCGTGATAGAGGAAAGGATGAAGAGAAGGAAGGGGAATAGATCAAGGCATCTGAAGATGTCGATTGACATTGCATTTGAATAGTTTTAGATTATAGCTATCAGGGGAGTAAGTACGAGGAAGGGAGTTCAATAGACAGGAGGTGCGAGACATGTAGCTATTGGAGTAGAAGAGACGGCAACATTTAACCGTTTCGACAGTGAAAGGCCGGGACTGAGATGCCGACCTAGTGAAAGGGTGGGACTGAGATGCCGACCTAGTGAAAGGCCGGGACTGAGATGCCGACCTAGTGAAAGGGTGGGACTGAGATGCCGACCTAGTGGCACGTTTAAATTCATGCATTTTTGGGAACTAGCGAAAATAGCTCCTCGGAGCAGTTACCGTGAAGGTATTTGTAAAAAAGACAGAGGGGGTGGGGCGACGGCACGTCTGTGAGAGAGCGACTGTAGACGAGATGCCAGATCAGGGCCAATTACATTGCATATCCACCTCTGGATGTTATTCTCAAAAACATAATTAATACAATTAATACGCTTGCAGAAAAATAATTATTCTTATAATTCAAAATGTGTTTCGGTTTTAAATCCCATAAAGGGTTGATAAACCATGAAAAAAATCAATTAAAAATGCGTGTGACTGTGAGTCGAGTATTTCAAACCTCTGAGTGGGCCAATACTCTGCTCGTCGACCTCTCTGCTTTCGGACGTAGAGGAACACAGACGAGGCTATGCTTACTGACAGAGTTTCGTCCGGGGAGGTAGACAGTCACCCGACCCCGTGAATGCGGCGTCTACGGGGAAAAATTTGTCCGAACGTACGTCATCGGAAAGTTCCACATTAAAAAAACTGGCCTTGTGCCACACACCGCCTTGTAGGGAGGACTTGGGTAAATACCGAGTTTGAGTCCGTGTGAATTGTCTGTACATATGTCTGTATGTCTGCGTGTACCTGTGTATTTGCGCCTGTCTGCATATATTTGTGCTTTTGCGTTGTATGTGGAGAGGATTTGCCTATCGTTAAAGAATGTGGGTGTGTAGGTTTGGGTGCTAGTGTGGGTACGGGTGTGGATGGATGCTTCTGTTCCGTAAGTTTGTGCATGTGTGGATATGCGTGAAAAATGATGGAAAAGAGCTGGCAGCTTGTTCAAGTGGGAGCGCAAGTGTTTGTGTGCGGTTCTCCTTGCCTATTTATGTGCGAGCCGGGGAAGTTTTCGTATTTCTGACTGGGCATATAGATTGATTTGTTCTTTTTTTTACGGCTTATCAACGCTGAGCATGCATATAGTTGCCAGATTGCTTCTTTGTGTACGTATGAATAAAGGGCTCCTTGTATCTGTCTCTCACTATATATATATATATATATATATATATATATATATATATATATAATTGTGTATTTAAGTAGCAATCCCTCTTTTATACATGTCTCATTAAAGACGATAGTCATGGTACTGCGATTAAGCTCTTTATTTATTTTTTCTTGTGCTCGTACAATTGTTTTCCTTTCTGGGCAGAAAGTGGGTAAAAACTGTCCAAATGTTAAGTATATCCGAGCGCTTTCGACTATTCTTTAACCCATTATTAAGGACAATTTTCATTTTCTTATTTTTAACTAAATATTTCTTATTTTTTTATTTTTTGTATATGTCTGAAGTATAATAATGTATTATTTTCCGAACACTGTCAGAACGATATCTAAACAAGTCACTAATCCTAAAATATGTCCGCAATGTAGACGATTTTTTTTTAGCAAAAAAAAAACAAAAAAAAAAACAATTTTAACCTAAACTTTACCATAAACTGAGTCAAAAAAATAAACTCCCATTCTTAGACGTTCTCGTAGAATACTGTAATAACACATTCACCACTTCATTATGTAAAACACCTATTAGCAGAAACTCTTGCCACATCAATTTTAAAAGTGAATTCCCACTTAGATATAAAATAGCAGTTATTAAAAAATTCCTAAATGGAACACATGAGAATTCATCCTCTTGTCCACTTTTCTTTAAAGAACTCAGTAATGCAAAACATACTAGTTAACAATGGTTTTCCAAACTAACTCATCGACCAAGAGATTAGACCATCTCTTTAAACTGTAACTAATAACAATATTGAACATACAATAAAAACAATAACATTAACATCTACAAAAGCCAAATACATGTCAGCTATAAGCAAGATGAATTTTCTCTTAGAAATATCATAAAGAAATACACAACCCTAGTTGACCCGAACAAGAAAATAAAATTATCTATCAGAGACAAATTTAAAACAGCTCACCATATCATATAAAAAACAACACACCTGTAAAATCAAAACTTCAAAGGATCAAATGCTTCTTAAGGAACTATGTTCAGCATCAAACCAAACTAATATAATAAAATAAAATAATTACATTGGTCATACTACGACATGCCTATCTAGACGACTTACGTTACATCTACCTGACCACAGCTCTATTAGGACTCATTTAACCACACGAAAATCTACCAGACTCCATCCGAAATATACAAGTAGAAAATACAAGGATAATAGATTCATTCACATGCAAAAAGAAAATTAAAATTAATGGAAGCCCTAAAGATAAAAAGGAAAGGCCAACACTTAATAACATTAACTATGAACACGGCCACAATGTGCTGACCGTGTTCGAATAATAATACATTCTTATAACTTCAAACTAATACATAAAAACATATTTAGTTACAAATAAAAAATAAAAATCACACTTGATAATGGCTAAAAGAATAGCTGAAAGCGTTTGAATATGCAGAACGTTTGGATAGTTTTTACTTTATGTCCAGAAAAGAAAACACTTGTAGGAACACAAGAAAAATTAAATAAAAAGTTTAACGGTAATACCCTCTTAGTCATCTTTAATTATATATATATATATATATATATATATATATATATATATATATATATATATATATATATAAATTAATTGATTTAAAATATGGTTATTTTCGCTATACAGTTCCAACCATGTTTCAAAAATAGAAGCTAAAACCCCTAATTTTATTTTTGCAAATAAATTAAAAGCATTAGTTCCATTTCATCTTCAAGCGAATTTTGGAGTAACTTTTAAAATTTACCGGTTTTTTAAATACACAGCTAAAATCACGTTTCCATGGTTATATATAATATTCTATATATAAATTGAACATATATATATATATATATATATATATATATATATATATATATATATATATATATATATATAAAAAAAAAATAAAACGGAAGAATATTTATATATAACACAGTGTATCTGAAGATTTTAATTTTTAACATTTTTATGGTTCAACGCATGCACCTCGGCGTGGTGTAACGGTTAGCAAGCTTGTCTCGCTAGATCAGTTACAACTGAAAAGTGAGTTCGATCCTCACTAGATGCCTCATACTTTCGGCTTTGTGCCACATCTAAGCTATGCTTGGACCATAACTATATATATATTTTCCCTTACCGATATCACGACACGGAGTTTCATGCAAAACGCAATCTTCAGGTGATAAGTAAAGACTTACGTAATTTAAATTTTAAAAATACATCCGGTTATTGCATTGTTGGCGCAGTTATATATTATATAGGGATTACAGTTTTTTTATTTAAAAAATTATATTTGGCTTTTAAAATAAACGGGATTTATATATATATATATATATATATATATATATATATATATATATATATGTGTGTGTGTGTGTGTGTGTGTGTGTGAAAAATATTTTAGAATAGTGAATATCAATTATTCATTTTTTATTTTAGAGGAGATCACTTGTTCTTTAAAAATAACTAATTTACATTAAGAAATAAATCTAAATTAACATTAAAAATTAATCTGGATCAACGTATTTAAGCAGATATTTATTTTTATGTCTACAGGACTGGTCTCTCTAAACATTTCTGGCAGCTAAAGAATGATAGTAATTCACCTTTTATTTTATAGCAAGAGTCAAATGGTATAATGTGAAAGGAAATAGATGTAACTTCTTTCTTGTTGAAAAATTGGTTATCTTAAAACACTTAAATGACCCTAGGTTATTAAACAAGAGAAATAAATTGATGATTACATGTAGGCACAAAAATAAATATCTACTTAAAACCGTTGATCCAGATTCATTTTTAATGCAAATTACGGTTTGCTTCTTGATTTTTTTAAGAATAAGTAATCTCCCTTTAATCTAAAAATAAATAATTAATATTAACAACTAAAATAATTATATATATATATATATATATATATATATATATATATATATATATATATAAATCCTGTTTATTTTAATATGAGATATGAGGGTCGATCCATATTAATGTCTCCTGCTTCATTACGTCAGATCACGATAAAAGATACCGATAATAGTGGTATGGCAGTAGAACTGTAATTTTCCAGAAAGCAACACTTCTAGCCTTGTTCAAGAGAGTAGCTAAGCGGCTATCTGGGAAAATGTCGTCTGACATGAAAGCTCACACAAAGCTGAGGCGTTTCCTTGCGGAAATAATGAACTTCATCAAAACGTGATACGTATTTACGGTTATCAAAACAAGGGAGTGAACCCAGCTAAACCGAGGGTGATGCGTTTCATCCCAGGCAGAGGCAATTTGCGCAACAAACCAAGCTTTCAGTGGTTCGGCACAGCTGTCAATCGATCAAATGCAGAGCCTATAGTGATGACATGTACAAAATAGGGTTTTCTATCGGAAAATTTGCTCTAATCAAAGGTGTTATTGTATTGCACGAAAATTAATTATAGGAGAAATAAGTAAAAGGTATTACTTTCGGTGTGTTCTTTTCCTCTGCCCATGCATACACGCACACACACACACACACATATATATATATATATGTGTGTGTGTGTGTGTGTGTGTGTGTGTGTGTGTTCGTTGACTCATGCGTGTGTAAACAACAAAATAAAGGAAACCGTGGAGAGCCATGATCGCTGACGTCTTAAAAAGACATGCCATATAGTGTGACTGAGTTGGGTTAAATGAATTGAAATTCCAACTTAGCCATACAACAAGGAATGTTGTATGGATCCGTGGTTCATAATTGGGTGGGTGCGTCCCTCTAACGTGCGTGGGAATTTTGGGACTATGAGAGGAATTTGTTGCAGGAGAGCTGCAGTCATTTGGTACTCATGCTATAAAAGTGCACGACTGAGATAGATAGATAGATAGATAGATAGATAGATAGATAGATAGATAGATAGATAGATTTGAACAGAGATATATACATAGAAATAGAGCAGAGATATAGACGCACATTAGATAGATAGATAGATAGATAGATAGATATGAACAAGATTAGATAGATAGATAGATAGATAGATAGATAGATAGATAGATAGATAGAGTTTGATAAATAAGACTAAGTAGAAATATAGGTACACATTACATCCGAAAATTTGATAGATAGATAGATAGATAGATAGATAGATAGATAGATAGATAGATAGATAGATAGATTTGAATACAGAATCATAGACACACAAATAGATAGACAGGTAAGAAAAGTTAATAGATAAATGGGAACATTTGATAGATTACCCTCATACAAGGCATACACATTGTGTATATATATATATATATATATATATATATATATGTGTGTGTGTGTGTGTGTGTGTGTGTGTAATATTGTGTCAACTGGAGTATGTTGAATTTTAATATAACCCATAACTAGCTATGATTAATCATGCGTTTTTAATTAAAAGACTTCTTTAATAAGCCAGAAACCCAAACGGTTAAGATATTCACACAATCACAAGAACTATAAAGCATTAAGATCGTTTAGACCCTCACGTGTACAGCAGCTGCAGTAGTAATGTGTGTGTGTCGAGGGTAAAATAACCCGAGTGCGACTATCACTCTACAGACACTTTTTGAATTCAGAGTAGTCATTCTCCTAGACTGGTTGCCACCCAAGGCAAGACAGCGCCATCTACTCTGCTCTCTATAACACATATATTTATAAGGCGTAGTAATTACCGTTAAAATTTGATAATGTAACATAAGTTAGCATGAGTATGTCTTTGTTATAGTGTCTTTGGTATAAACTGCTTGCTTTTTCGTTGCTATTCACTTGGCATATGACGCAGCCTTTTTGTTATAATGCCTTTGGTATAAGCCGCTTGCTTGTCTTTTGAATTTTCTTTGCTATTAAGCCGCAAAATTATTTGCTGTACTGTCTTTGGTATAAGCCACAACTTATTTCTTCTAGTGCTTTTGGTATAAGCTGCGAGTCAGTTATGCTGTCTTTAATATAAGTCGCGGGCTTATTTGACGCCCTTTTAGAGTTTTTTTTTTTTTTTTTTTGTACAGTTTATTTTTACTGAGAAGTTGTCGTCTGTTTCCACCCGACCTCACGTTCTTCTGCCGCCAACTCCTGAAGCTGAGGTAAAGTAAGCGTATTTTTAAGAGTAGCTTTTGGTTGAAAGTGCAAACAACGTAAACATTCATCAAACCATTGCGTTGGTTTTTGAAATTGGGCATTGTTGATTTTCAACATGTGCAATATTATCATGATGATCATCAAAACCTTCTCTGACATTTTCCAGCGCGGTTATGAGTTCAACAACATCCTGGTCACTTAGGAGTTCATCCCCAAATCCGTCTACATTGAATCAATCATTTATTTCTGTTTCATTTATATCGATGTTTAAGGCTGCAAATTAGCCAATCAAATCTTCTCTCGTCACTGCGATTGGAACTACGGCATTATCAGTGGAATCATTTTTTATCAAACGTTGAGATGTATTTTCTTAATTCTCAAAACGCTTGTCAGTGATGAAATATTAAACAAGATAATTGAAAGATTTTCGTCTAATTTCAATTTTTCTCTTCATTCCGCGTCCAGATAATCAAATTACGATAAATGAAGGTATGAATAATCGATGACATCGTTTTTTCATCATTCCGCCCTCCTCCCCCCTCCAGCAAAGTGACAAAGCCACTAGATCTCAAGGGGTTACTGAGAGTGAAAGAAACATGGAGGACAATAAAAGAACGGAGTTCAAGGAGACACAAGATGACGATTGACATTGCATTCAAATTTTTGAAGATCGTAGCTGTCAAGAAAACAAAAAACCCAGAAGAGAGTTCCACAAGCGAAGCGTGCAGGAGAAGAAAAGATTAGCATAGAACTTACGGTTAGATCTAGAAATTTTAACCGTAATGTGGTAAGATCTAGGTGCCAACCAAATACTGTGTTTAAATTTGTAAAGTTGAAGTACTAAAGAGGAAACCTCGTCAGAACAGTTATCGTGAAAATATTGTTGTATAAGAGTAAGTGTCGTTGCCGACATTGTGGTTTGAAACTAGATCACCAGTGACCAACACGGGCGATTCCATTATTAAGTAGATCACGTGATCATAAAGGAAGTGAATAAATAGGAAGCAGCGCAATGACTATATGATCATTGCTCACTCTTCTTGTCTATCCAATATTGATATACGTTCATTCGCTCTACTCTACTACTATACGGATTACGATTCTCTTCTGATTATTATACTATTTGGCGATTACTACTTGAACAAGTATTACTAGTGCGGATATTATTAGAAGGCGTTACTATTAGTTCCAAGAAGGTGCAATGAGTTTCCCTCTTGGAGGTTAGCATCAGCCACGCTGATTTTAAAGCAAAAACGATTCTCTAAGCTAATTAAGAAAGGAGAGTTTCGTTTTGGTGGCGTTAAAAATTAACAAGGATATTTCTTGCCCCAGTAAACAACAGATTGAACGTCATTTTCGAGATCAGATTCAATTTGATTTTATAGAACCTATCAAAGGTATTGTTACGACAGGAGTAAATAGTTGTAACATCAACATCGATACTTCGTGCGGAATTGATAACAATGATACTTCACCAGGAATTAATAGCATCGATAGTCCGTCCGAAATTGATAACATCGATAGTTCATTCGGAATTGATAGCATCGATAGTTCGTTCGGAACGGAATTAATGCATCGATAGTGCGTTCGGAATTGTTAGCATCGGTAGATCGTTCGGAATTGATAGCATCGATAGCTCGTCAGGAATTGATAGCATCGATAGTTCGTCCGGAATTAATAGCATCGATAGTTCGTCCGGAATTAATAGCATCAATAGTTCGTCCGGAATTGATAGCATCGATAGTTCGTCCGGAATTAATAGCATCGATAGTTCGTTCGGAATTGATAACATCGATAGTTCGTCCGGAATTGATAGCATCGATAGTTCGTTCGGAATTGTTAGCATCGGTAGATCGTTCGGAATTGATAGCATCGATAGCTCGTCAGGAATTGATAGCATCGATAGTTCGTCCGGAATGAATAGCATTGATAGTTCATTCGGAATTGATAACATCGATAGTTCGTTGGGAATTAATAGCATCGATAGTTCGTCCGGAATTAATAGCATCGATAGTTCGTACGGAATTGATAGCATCGATAGCTCGTCAGGAATTGATAACATCGATAGTTCGTCCGGAATGAATAGCATCGATAGTTCGTTCGGAATTGATAACATCGACTCGATATCTATGCTGATGACCCAACGATTTACTAATGTCTTAAATAATAAACTGTAGAGTATTAACGAGTACCCACCATTTATGGCCTTGTGCCATGGAAAACTGAAATAATTTAATTTCAATAATAGATTTAATTTAAAGCTAATATTGCGTTTTCTTTTGCTAAAAGCAGTTTTTCATTTTTCTTATTTCATATTTCTCATTCTACCCTCTTCACGCGTGAGCAACGGAGATCGCCAAGACACATTTTCGGTGTTACTGCCTTTCTTTTTAATAAAGAATCAGTGAGTGCCAGAGTTTATAGAGTTCAACAGCTTGTACCCGATGACCCTCGACAAACACAGCATCGCAGTCGTTCGTTTCTCCACAGCGAGCCGACCACCAGCCATCCACCCACCCCTACTACCCCAAAACGCAGGCTCGGCACTTCCGGCCTGCGCACTTGTTCCTCTGATGACGACGGCCTCGGGTTGAGTAGCGTCTTGCATGACAGGAGTGGCCTCGCCATGACAAACCTGACCGTCCTCTCACCACAGGCGCCTTCCGCTGATCATGCAAATGCGGATACGGTTATTGCAGTAAAGGGGTGGGGGGGGAGGATGGGTTAACACTTCTTCGAAGCCTAACCTTGCAGAATATATCATAATGCTGCTTTTTAGCTAATGACTTAATCCTCAATGGACCGCTGTTTGTTCCACAATAAACAATGAGAATACATTAAAAAGTAGCATAAAGATTTAAATTAAATATAAGCCCCCTCTTATACTAAAAGCACAACATAATAATTCATTTTTATTTATATTATTTATTTAATATTCATTCCTTGGTTGTTATTGTCACAATGTTTCGACTGTTGTGACGTTCAGCCTTTCTTGAGGTGTCTGTCGATAACTGTCAATTAAATTCGAACTTTCTGAACCCTTTATTTTATTTATTTAATATCTACGGGGTTGGATTGCTCTCTTTTCTCTGTCCCATCATCTTGTTCGCTTTTAGCGCTACTCAATTAACGTTCATTCTGTTTCCAACTAAGAATCGTCCAGGGATTGAACTTACAATTACTATGTTGCCCATGTCTAGCGATATCTCGCCTAGTTTTCGTCTTACACCTGCACGGTTATTTCCACGAAGTCTGCGTCTGTATTATCCGGCACCCAAAATTGAACTTACAATAATTAAAATACTGAGTTTAATCCCTGAGCCGGTTATTAGAGACTTAAATTCAGTGGAAACAAGACTGGTAATAAATGAATTGTACTAAGACGAGAAGAAGTTTTGGTATCTCTAAACATGGTTAGCGGAACAAGAAAATCTAGCCTTCATGATAATATATAAGGGTTCAGTTCAAAATTCTCTGAAGATTACCTGAAGAAGGCAGGAGGACACAAAGGCCGAAACGTTATGATAACAATAACAAATAGAACATTAATCCGAATGTAAATAGTGTAAATAATGATAATTCAGACAATAATTAATTTTTGTTTGTAAATCTGAGGCGAAGAGCATCCTTTCGATTCATGACTGATTTCCCGCAGTAGGCTGCCGTTTCTTTCTGCGGTAGACCAGTTGCCGCCCAAGACCCAGTCTGTCCTACTAATTATTCATATCTAGCGGCGGGGAGTGAAGAGTTGGATTCATACCTTTCCCAAGGGTATTAGCAAGTAAGTGAATGCAATGAATTCGACTGGAATTCGAACTCTGCTTTCCGATTCCTCAAACCGAGTTTACTGTTATAAATTAATTTATCATAATTATCAGCTAATGTTTCTTTCAGTCTTTTTCATTAATAATGAGAATGCTTTTTAAGGAATTTGAACAGCTTAAGACTATTATATCGACTACTTGAAGTTGTAAACAATTCGTTTTTACATTCTAAGCTAACCTATACTACAAGAATTTTACAGTCTAGTACAATAGACCATGCTACTGTACTGAGTTTAATCCTTACAGGGAACCCCATAATTGTGGCCTTATACCATACTAAGCTAACTATTGATGTTATTTAAACATTTACTATTTCTTTAAAAGAAGAATATTTAGTTATGTGCCATGCGTGATACATAACTGAGGAGGCAGATTTTTCCCGCAGAAGGTTGCCATTTCTTTCTACGGTAGACCAGTTGTTATCCATCGCTATAGAGCCCGGTCTGTCCTGATATTTACCCATAGCTAGTGGGGGAGAAGAAAAGGAATTATACCTTTCTCAAGAGTATTAGCACGCAAGTGAATGTAATGGATTTGACTGGAATTCGAACTCGGCTCTCCGATTCCTCAATCTGAGCCGTTATAACTGTAAAAATTACTCGACGAATACAACGTTAACGCCTTTTTAAAATATATTTTAAACAACCCAGTAATGTTAAAAATTAGAAATATTATATAAACTAATTTATCCCTATTGTCAGCTAATGTTTCTTTAAGTCTTTTTCATTAATAATGAGAATGCTTTTTTTTAAGGAATTTAAACAGCTTAAGACTATATATATCGACTACTTGTAGTTATAAACAATTCGTTTTTACATTCTAAGCTTAACCTATACTACAAGAATTTTACAGTCTAGTATAATAGACCATACTACTGTACTGAGTTTAATCCTTACTGGGAACCCCATAATTGTGGCCAAGACACATTTTCGGTGTTACTGCCTTTCTTTTTAATAAGCTAACTATTGATGTTATTTAAACATTTTCTATTTCTTTAAAAGAAAAATATAGTAATATAGAAAAATGTGATTTACATCTACCCGTTAACTTTTGTGGGCTATTCGGTAAGATATGTTTTCCAAAAATACGAGTTCAAATCCAGTCAAAAGCTCAGTCTTTATTTTCGATCAATGCTGCTTATTTAATAGTCGAAAATGCAAGAACAACTTGAATATTGTGATGAACAAGCATCAAAATTGGGTGCAAATAAAACTTAATGACTAGACCAAAGAGTCCCAAAGTGGGGATAATTACCCCTGAAGGGGTAATTTGAGATTTTTCTGGGGGGGGGAGGGTAACGGCAACTTATAAAAAAATCCTATTTGCTTTGCAAATAGAGGAGAGAATATAAGAATATTAAATTTCACTGTTCGCCTTAAACACTTTTTGGGGGTTAATAAGCGTTACTCATTTTTTTTTTTTTTTTTTTTTTTTGAATAATGTAATCCTTCCTAAAAGTTTTGGTACTATTGGTCTAGACAGCTTCAACTTTTCAAAAATGTAATAACTTTGACTGGGTTTCCCGATCATCGGGCCACCTTTAAAAGCTCAGTACTGAATAGTGAATTTCTCTACTTGGGACTTTTGGAGTTATTAAAATAAGCTGGACCAACACGAGAAGTAGTGCGATTTAAAAAATTTAGTAACACTGAGCTTTCAAATATAACCTAATTCACTATTTTTAGCATAAAGTAAAATCCCTGATTTTTGAGTTGGTTCTCATAACGCCAACTTTTATGGGTAAAAATCCGTAAAATTCTATTCCATAGTATCCTCTCTCTTTTTTAATATTTTTTTTTTACAGTAATCGGGACGTGGCGGAGTAATTAGAACGTTCGCTCTCTGACCTGGGTTCGAATCTCATCGCGGTCGATTTCTCAGGAAGGTGACTTCTTGATGTTGTCGATTTGGGAGCCGTCGATGATTATGCTAGCACAAAATCGCAAGTCATCGTGACCGATGATTTAAGCGTACTGGCCTTCTTAAGACTGTTGAACATGACAGATAATCAGCTCTTTCCCAGAACCTGTAACTAAGATCCGTTCAGCATAGCTGCATTATAAACTACAGGCGGGCGCTGTGGATGGTGAACAAACATAAATATGCCTGAGCAGGCGTCCGCAATAGGGATTGTCTAGCCGTTCTAGTAGACAGGTATATTCGGGTGCCAGCGGCCAGTCACCATTTACAGTTGGACTGATAAACTTATTTTTATTATGATCACAACATTTCGGTTGTTGTGTTCTCTGGCCTTCTTCAGGTAAGCTTAAGGCAATTTTGAACTGAAGACTTTATTTAATCTATAGTGGGTTGACTGATATCGTTACGATGCCCATATCTAAGGATGTTTTCATTGATAAAGAATTCACTTCGAAATACCCTGAATACCCTCAGCTGAAAAAACACCTTAAGAAGAAATATTTTGATAATAACGACAAAAATCCGAATGTATATAATGAAAACTCTGCACCCCAGAAAATTAGACAAATCTCTCCCTCTCTTTCTCTCTCTCCATCTTTTTTTTTTTCTCTCTCTCTCTCTCTCTCTCTCTGTCTCTCTCTCTCTCTCATTCTATTCTCTCTTTTTCTTTCTCTTTCTCTCTCTGTTTCTTTTTCTCCCTCTCTGTTACCCCCGCTTTATTTCTCTTTCTGTCTCTATTTTTAAACCACTCTCTCTCTCTTTTTCTGTCTCTCTTTTTAACACACTTTCTCTCTTTCTCATTCTCTTTCTCTCTCTCTCTCTTTCTCATTCCCTTTCTCACTTTCTCTTTCTCCCTCACTATTTCTCTTTCTGTCTCTCTTTTTCTCGCACTCTCTATCTCTTTCTCATTCCCTTTCTTTCTCCCTATTTCCCCCTTTCTATTTCTCATTCTCTCTTTCTCTTTATCACTTTGTCATTCTCTCTCTCTCTCTCTCTCTCTCTCTCTCTCTCTCTCACTCTCTTTCTCTCCCTCATTCATTCACTCTACTTGTTCTCCTCTCCAAGAAGTGTTTGAAACTCAAAATACTCGAGTATTTTTTTGCTGCTATTTCAGTTTAAAATTTTACCATTTCAAATGCGTCGGTCCTAGCTCGAACTTTCTTCTTCAATGCACCCTGTAACTTCAGGACGTTGGAGATCATGGCTCTCCACAATGTCCTGTCCCTTTTAGCTGTTAAAAATTTTTATTTTTTTATTATCTCTCCTAAACCCTTTTCTGCTAACCATTTACCGTATATACTCGTGTATAAGTCTACTTCATATATAATGCAACCCCTGATTTCTTTTTTGGTGAAAAACCTGATTTTTATTTTCATATAGTTCGTTTACAATGCGACCCCAGCTTATGAGGAACACTAGTGGGCCTACGGTAGCCATATATTGAAGTACTGGACATCATCCGGGGCATATAGCAAATAAATGGTTTTCATTCTTTTTTATACAATGCTACCGAAACATGGTGAGAAAAACCACTCGCCGTAAAATATCTGATCCGAAGATTTCGATACGGTACTTTTGTTTTCGTGTATAGCGCAACCGGTCACCGAAAAATGCCCTTTAAAAGTTTACCTCTGTATAGTACGACCCACTTTTTAGCGTAAAAGCTGATCATAAAAACTCGCAATATACTTCAATATATCTCGCTAGGAAGCTTATACGTTGTTTTTCGCTGTCCCTCTTGCCTTCAATCAGTCCTGTGAGTATCAAATTTTCTAAGCCGTCTTTCCTCATTAAGTCCCCTAGAAACTTCACCTGTCTCTTCCTGATGTTAAGTATATGTATCATAGCTCTCCACAATGTCCTGTCCTTTGAAGCTGTTAAGAAATTTTATTTTTTGTTATCTCTCCTAAACCCTGTTCTGTCATCCATTTACCGTATAGACTCGTGTATAAGTCTACTTCATATATAGTGCGCCTATTTATTATTTTTTTTCCATATAGTTCGTCTATAATGTGACCCCAGCTTCTGAGCAATACTAGTGAATACGATCTCTGTTACGCTTGGTCAGCCTTCGTTCTAGATGCGGCAAATTCGGAGCTGACTCATCTGATTCCATGGTTTCTATTTAGACTATACTCTCATCGTATAAGTTAATATACCGTATAGACTCGTGTATAAGTCTACTTATAAGTCTAAGTGCGACCCCTGATTTCTTTTTTGGTGAAAAACTTGATTAAATTTTTCATATAATTCATGTAGAATGTAACTCCGGCTTCTGAACACTACTAAGTGGGCCTACGGTAGCCAAATACTGCAGTACTGAGTATCATCAGGGACATATTTTATAGGAAATAAATGATCTTTTTTATACAATGTTACCTTAAAATGGCGAGAAAAACCACTTACCGTAAAATATCTGATCCAAAGATTTCGATACGGTATTTTTGTTTTCGTGTATAGCGCAACCGGTCACCAAAGTCTTCTGATGTTTCCAGGTATCTTTGAAGACCGATTGTTGTGGCTTTCTATGACAGTTCTAGTTCAATAGGACAATAGCTCTAGGACAATAAAAGAACGGGATCCAGGAGGACATGTGCCTTTTGGTGTAATGGATATCGGTTCGGAATGAGAAATCGGGTTTGTTAAATTCCCTTACGTGTAAATACCCTTGGGGAAAGGTATGAATTCATCTCTTCTCCCCCTAGCTATGGGTTGCAAAGCAGGACAGATTGAGTCCTTTGTTGGCAACCAGTCTACCGCAGAAAGTAACGACAACCTACTGCTGGAAAAATCTTCTGCCTAGTCAGTCATGTATCGAAAGATGCATGATCGCCCAAGTGTGACTGATTGACTGATTTAGGAAGAATAGAAGACGGCTATTGACGTTTCATTTAAATTTTTGAAGATTTAATGCGGCAAGAAAGCAAGAAATTGAAAGGGAGTCCCACAACCGGTAAGTGCAAGCAAACAAAACTATCAGAATAGTACTGACGGTTAAATCTAACTCGTTCAACAATAAAACGGTGAGACCTAACTGCCAATCCAGTAGCGCACTTTACTTTATTAGAAACAAGGAAAAGAGCAGGGAGTATTGAACAATTTACTCACAGATAAAGAGGGCGCTTTAGGCAAGAATGACGTGGTTGATGCTGAGAAATACCATCGACGTCAGCAACGATGACCTTTTAAGAAAAATAAAAAATAAAATACGCTTATATCAGAAAAAAGATCATTGAAATTTCAAAGACGCATACCGAGGAAAGTGGGTTTGGAGAATTTCACACTCTCAGGGTATATAGAAACCACTTAATCCACTGTATCATGTGTCCTCGAGAACACATGGCACAGTGGATAAAGGCGTTGACAGGACCCACAGAGTGTGGGTTCAATACTCAGTTAAGGCAGTAGAGAACTTGGAGAGGGCAATTAAATAAATTAACATCCACTAAATATGGCACATAGAACTAAAACAGTCTACCCAATGAGCGAAATAAAGGTTTCACTTCGACATTCCAACCACCTGAAGAAGGCCAGAGTGTACAACGGCCGAAACGTTGTAATAAATATGGCGACAAAGATGAAGACAATAGTCCGAATAATGTAAATAATGTACATAATGTTAGACATTTCCATGAGTATTGAATCCAAGGGTTGGCAGTGAATATTTCCGAGACAGTAGGAACGCGTAGTGAAGGTTCGCAGTGGATATCACAGCAGAGTGTAGTTCATCCTTCTCCTGGTCACCTTTGGTCCTTCTGGTAGACGAAACAAGATGGCCGCCTTTATACACGATGAATAGTGTTGTGCGGCTTCGGATTGGTCAACCTCCCTTTGGTCGACTATAAAGGGAAATAAGTCATTCTGACTCGCTCACTAGTTATACGTAATATATACCCAAAAAACCATAACACATAATACCTCATCTCAGAAATATAGACAGAAACTAAGAGGGTTAGAAGGTAACAGGGAGTAATCTGCCTAACAAGCTCTGTAAATGGATGGCACAACAGAGATTTGAAAGGATAGTAAAATTCAAAGAATGCTTAGAGCTACAAAGGACAGGACCTTATGGCGAACTATGGTCACCCACGTCCCGAATGAACATGGTGCATAAACGAAGAAAGAGCACGTGGACGCCTCCGATAGAAGTGGAATGCTCTCTGAAATCTTCATTCTCGAAGACAAACGATTATTATTATTATTATTATTATTATTATTATTATTATTAGCGGTTCGGATTGAGGACTCGGAGAGCCGAGTTCGAATTTCAGTCAAATACATTAGATTCACTTACGTGCTAATAACCCTTGGGAAAGTTATAGAATCCTCTTCTTCCACCCACCACTCGCAGCCACGGGTAAATAGCAGGACAGACTGGGTTCTATAGCCTTGGATGGCAACTGGTCTACCGCAGAAAGAAATGGCAACCTACTGCGGGAAAAAAATCTGCCTCGTCAATCATGTATCGAAAGATACATGATCGCCTAAGCGTGAATCACTCATAGCACATAACTGACGGACTGACTTTCCAGTTGAATCCATTCCATTCACTTACGGGCTAATACCCTTGGGAAAGGTATGATTCCTCTTATTCTATTCCCCCCAGCTATGGGTAAATAGCAGGACATACCAGGTTCTATAGCCTTGGATGACAACTTGTCTACCGCAGAAAGAAATGGCAACCTACTGCGGAAAAATCTGCCTCGTCAGTCATGTATCGAAAGATATATAATCGCCTAAGCGTGTATCGCATGGCACGTAACTATTATTATTATTATTATTATCATATAATATTAGTGCTTGTCTTTCCCTTCGTTAGTACCTTAGTTCGCTAGTCCGTTACGCCGTGCCAGTACCTCCCAAATAATGGACTATTCCGTTTTGAGAAGACAAAAGACATATCAAAGACGCTACTTGGTTTCAGTGAGAAAATGAAAGAATGGAAGATAGAAGTGTTTAACGTCTGTTTCAGTGAAATGAAAAGAAATTGTCAATTTCAAATTTTTTCATTTACTATAAATAATCAACCAGCATTCATATTAATATTCTAAGCGTCGCTTAGATGTGGCACAAGGCCGAAAGTATGGGGCACCCACTGAAAATCGAACTCAATAATAATAATTATAATCGTTCTAGAGAGACAAGATTGCTAACAATACACCCCGTCGAGGTGCCCAAATATTCGTATTTATGATTGTTAGAGCAATATTTTGTTAAAGTTATTTAGCTGAAATATTTAACGACACGATAGAATTTATATGCATATCTTATTGTTGTAGAACTCGCCATTAACTGAAGAATTATAATTCATAAGAAATTTAAAATAGGAAAGCCGTTAAATTTTCACTGATTGTTGTTGTTATTATTATTATTATTATTATTATTATTATTATTCATGTTGTTGTTGTCTGATAATCTTATTGCCTACAATGTCTTCTTTTTCCATTACCAGCCCAGAACCTCAAAGCTAATATTTACGAGACGATGTTTAAAGAAAAACTGGTCAGGCCACCCTCTCTTCGCTCTCCTTTGCTTATTCAACAACTGGGCTACACCCAGTAACGAATTAGTGCACTCTGCATTCACTGCAAATGCTGCACACTATAGAGTATGCAATATGCAATGCCCATAACAATGCAACCGGCTGCGTTGCAGCTTAAGTAGCACAACTAATGGGCGCTTACGAAATACGTAACGCGTTGTCATTGGATCAACTGAAACTCCAGCTCATCATAATAAAAATGAAATTGAAAAAAACAAGTCAGGCAATAATACGAATATTAATAATATTGGTGAGTAGCACAAACGCAACTGCAAATATAACACGTAGATATAATGACGTCAGTAAAAAAAACATTTATTTATATTCCATCCTTTTTCTTTCTCTCCCTCTTTCCATCATTTGCTTTCGATCAATAACATCTTGCGTTACATTTACTGCTACGGATTTCGAAGTTTCCAAGGTATCTCTCGTTGATCCTGACTCTATTACGTATCATATTTACATGTTAATAGAACCGGAGCATTTATATTATATTATCATATACAGAAATACATGAACAAATAAGGGGATATTTTTCAAAACAATTTGCTCAATACATTAGGCGTTCATTGTCATCAGTTTCTGATAAATTGATTTCGACTCGAAGAAAACAGTTTTAATTAATTTAATTTTCTTTTTGAAAATATATAAAAAGTGCACTAACTTCTGTAAATTTACCTCCGCTATATAACATTTCTAAACAAAAAACAAAGCTGTTACAATGTTTTATATTTAAAAACAATAGTGATAAAAAAAAAAACAATTGATTTTGTTTGTTGGACATGATGCTATCATAGTCGCAATGGTCCCTAGGGTCTTACGGGTACATCACATTTAAGCGCAGGTCCCCGTAAAGTCACCAAAGTTAAGCAACATCAAGCCTGGTCAGTACTTAAATGGACATATTCGCAATACCAAGTGCTTCCCAACAGCTATGGATTAAGATGACTACTACTACACACAAACGATAATAGTTAAAAGAGTTAACATAGGATGAAGAATAAATTAATTCGTTTAAATAATATGTGGAAATAACCATTCTTCTCCTGATGAATGTCACAAGACCCGAAACACGTGGAGCAAAAAATTATATAGAATAAAGTATATAAAAAAATTTCAAATTATAATCAAAAACGTTTGCAGCTTCTTCACTCTTTAAAATCTACACATTTCTCTCGTTGGAATAATCATACTCTCTCCCTTATATATATATATATTAAATATATTTAAATATTCATGGGGACCTACCGGACACTATTCGGAACGTACTTGTTGACAACACTAATATAATAGCATCATCTACATGCAAAAAAAAAGGTTAAAAATAATGGAAGCCTTATTAATAATAAAAAAAAAAAAACAACACTTAATAATATCAACTATGAACATGGACACAATATCTTGACTGTGTTTTGAAAAATGAAAACATTTTATAAAACATACATACAACAAACTATTTCTTATTTAACAGTTAAAATATTTAATCCTTGAAAATGGCTAAATGTATAGCCGAAAGCGCTCGGATAAAAAGAACATTTGAACAGTTTTTATATAATTTATCATCCGAAAAGAAAAAAAATTGTTAGATCGTATGAGAAATTGTATTAAAAAAAATAAAAGCACCTTGCCTGCCGTATTCAATGAAATGTGCATATATATATATATATATATATATATATATATATATATATGTTTGTGTGTGTGTGTGTATGTATGTATGTATGTGTCCTTGAATTGTTTCAGAAATAATATCAATATTTATCAGCAAGTTGAATTTTATAATCAGCAAAATATATAAGAATTTTACAATGTTGATTTTGTTATGCTGTCATACGTTTAAAGACGAATGGTAGCCCCGAAAATATACCTATTTGTTGTTCGGCCTTCAGTTGGGGCGAGATTACTCAGCTATTCAGTCGACTCCGAATTCGTGATGGACTAATTAGTGTTGCGACCTATTTTCCAGATGTTGTTCTTTGTCGCTGTTAGGTGGGCGTTAATTAACGGTTCAACGAAGCGGCGGTCTCTCGACTGGAAAAAGTGCCCTATTGGTGGAGCCTGCAATACGCCGACATTATCCCCTGTAGAGTGGTAAAAAACCTCACCAAAAGGAACCACCTACCAAGTAAATGGCTAGTCTTACATTTGGCCGACCAATACTTAACTATCCTTGAACCGAGTAAATGCTTATAGACAAGCGGACAACATTGCACTATTCCCGAACCTAGTAAACGCTTATAAACATGTATAACAAGCATTATTCATCTACATACAAACCACGTAAATTGTGTACAGGCAATTAGAAATGTCCAATATTTACCTCTTCAATAAGCAAGTAAGTTCTTAGAGCAGCGTTTCTCAACCTTTTTAAGCACATGCACGCCCAGGAGCAAATGAAAATATTACGATATACTTAGCAAATTTTTAAAGGGTATACATTTAAATGTTATGAATTAATTGTTTTTAGATTAAAAATAAAAAAAATACACACACAAATATGAACTTTAACTGGTGTTTGTTTCTTTGTGATTTCTTCAATATTTGGTGAAATGTGTGATAAGCTAACTCTCATTTATTTTTCAGTCTTTCTTGCTTCTTATTTTTCATGTTATTTAGGGTTGAGAAGCCTAATTCAAATAAATAAGAAGTAGAAAATTGCAATAAAACTGATAAAGCCTTTTTAGCTAATTATTTGAAAAAACAAAATTTAATACTTATTCATTTATTCAAATACTAACGCTATGCCATTACTACTTCCTCACACACACGTAAATATATATGTTATATTCCGTGCTAATAGGAATATATACTTGAGAAACACGGTGGATAATATAAGTAAAGGTTTATTGTAAAAAAACAGTACAATAAGAATAAAGGTAACAGTTATGAACAAGGTCGTCGCAAGTCAATCCAGTAGTGAGCACTACTATTAGAAGGTCGGTAGTTCTAGCGTAAGTCTGAGTCATACTCAACAGATACCAGTTAGATAATATTTACAAGCCTCGCCACGAGATAGGATGTGGCACAAGGCCGAATTTAATATGGGGCAATTCGAGGCTCGACCAAAAATTGTCCGTAGACCCCGCATAAACGGGTTTGGGTCTGTCTACCTCCCCGGATGAGAATCTGCATTTAGGCATTGCCTCATCCGGGTTCCTCTCTGGCCGAAGGCAGAGAGTTCGACAGCAGCTAAGAGCTGAGTAACAGATTACAGCTAGAATATTTAGCCCCCTCCCCACGAGGGTTTCATGTGGCACAAGGCCGGGTGTAACTGGGGATCTCCAAGCCCGTAACCTCGGCCAAAAATATTCCCTTTCATAACCCGTATATACGAGTTCAGGGTCAGTCAACCTCCCCGAACGAGGCTCTGCCCTTCGGCGGAGCCTCGTCCGGGTTCCTCTCTGCCTTCGGACAGAGAGTTCGACAGTCTAGTCTAAAAAGATTTCAGGTACAATATTTAGCCCCCTCCCCACGAGGGTTGCATGTGGCACAAGGCCGGGTTTAACGTGGGCTCTCCGAGGCCTTAGGCTCGGCCAAAAAATGCCCGTAGAACCCGCATAAACAGGATCGGGTTGGCCAACCTCCCCGAACGAGACTCAGCCCTTCGGCTGAGCCTCGTCCGGCTTCCTCTCTGCTCAGAGGCAGAGATTTCGACCGTCAAACCGAAAAATTTCTAGTAGACCCCGTAGTCCGTTGACTTACCAATACTTATAGATAGTTACTACCTATAATGTAATTGGGGTGACAGGTTATTCCATTACATCAATATATATATATATATATATATATATATATATATATGTGTGTGTGTGTGTGTGTGTGCAGTAACAATATTCGTGGCACTCTCAAGAGGATCGAGCGGCACACTATTGTGCTGCAGCACGGCGGTTGAGAATCATTGTCTTAGAGATTCATGTATAAATGACATGTATTTAACTATTCTCGAACCAAGTAAATGTTTACATAGAATAATAAACGACCAATAGTTACCCATTCCCGAACCAAATAGGTGCTTAAAGACTGTGATATTAACAACCAATAATTACTTATTACAGAAAGATACTTATAGATTCAAATATAAATGACCAGTGTTGACCTATTCCTGAGCAAAGTAAATACCTGTAGACACATTTATTACAACCAATATTCATCTATATTTAAAATCTGACAAATATAAACGACAAATAATTACATCACTCCACCCCAATCAAATAAATGCTTATAGACTCAAAACAAGGCGATTCTTAACTCCGGCCTTTACAACGTGTGTAGCTTTTCAGTGACTGGGAGCCAAGAGTTAACACGCGAAAATACGTTGCTTGATCTTTTTTAAACAAATTTTTACTTTTTAAATTTGGATCAACTCAAGTTTATTATATTAGGTACTGAAGTATAATTACTTATTTTATCTGAACTTGTATCTTTTACCTTAAAACAAAGTATTTCGGTGCGAAATTCACAAGCGTCATTAAGAATTTTATCACATAAACTTAATTTAAATTTTATCTATGCTATTGTTCTTCAACAATGACTATATTAAGTATAAAATTATTTTTCTATGAATAATTTAAGTTTTTCTTTAACAGAACAAACAGGTTTTTTTTAAGTATGCTGAAATCTTCTGTCCTTCTTAAATACATAGAAGACATTAAAAATGTTACCGTTTTTCACTGTGGAATTAAATGATAAATGACATTTACTAAAGAATTTATCACAAAGTTAATGTCAAAAATTAAATTCAATAAATTTAATATTTTACAACTATTTTTAAAAGTATACAACAAAAATGTAAAGACAGATACAAGATACATTTTTATTTTCAATTTCCCTCCATTTTACATATATTTAATGGGTTGACTCCACAAATCATCCCGTTAATTAATTTTGGGTTCTTGTTAATGGAAATTGATTTTAATTTTTAAATATATGTATACTAGTAATATCCATTATTGTATCATAGCGAAATAAGTATTTTCCCATCTTCTTTGAAACAAATAGTACATCTAACAAAAATGGTACATGTAACAAAAATGGTACATGTAACAAATGGTACATGTAACAAAAATGGTACATGTAACAAAAATGGTACATGTAACAAATGGTACATGTAACAAAAATGGTACATGTAACAAAAATGGTACATGTAACAAATGGTACATGTAACAAAAATGGTACATGTAACTAAAATGGTACATATAACAAATGGTACATGTAACAAAAATGGTACATGTAACAAAAATGGTACATGTAACAAATAGTACATCTAACAAAAATGGTACATGTAACAAATGGTACATGTAACAATAATGGTACATGTAACAATAATGGTACATGTAACAAAAATGGTACATGTAACAAATGGTACATGTAACTAAAATGGTACATGTAACAAAAATGGTACATGTTACAAAAATGGTACATGTTACAAATGGTACATGTAACAAAAATGGTACATGTAACAAAAATGGTACATGTAACAAAAATGGTACATGTAACAAATATGGTACATGTAACAAATGGTACATGTAACAAAAATGGTACATGTAACAAAAACGGTACATGTAACAAATGGTACATGTAACAAAAATGGTACATGTAACAAAAATGGTACATGTAACAAAAATCAGAATAAATTTTGTAAAGATTATCAAAACTATTTTTCTCTGATATTCACATTTTTTGTTAAGTATTTTCAAACTTTGTTGATACACAATTTTGTAAAATGTTGAAATTGCTTTCTATACAATTATGTTTTTTGTAATCAATTGGTACAAACAAATTACCTCATTATTTTTGCAATGTCATCTAAAAAATATCTAATTTATGGTGAATAAAGTACTTTTTGTGTATTTAGTTATTCTATGGTAATTTCGTTCTTTCTTTGAATATTTTCATTTATGGAAATAAGTCAATAATTGTAAGATGGTCTCAGTAATTTAGGTCTCCACATGTCCACCCTATTCACAAGTCTACGATATTTCTTTTTAAATATTTCGTGTATACATTCAATTTCTCCACAATGCGAGCTTGCTTCTATTGTTTTCCCTTGAGGCAAGAATAAATAGTGAATAACCCCTTTGAAAGATCACCATACAGTAAACATTAATTTTTTAGGGTGCAGTGGATGTCTTGGGTATTGTTTTGGTGATTCACTTCCATCTGACCACTGGCCTACTCTCTTAATGTTGTCAAAGAGTATCCGTTTCTCATTGCATGTAATGATTCGATGCAAAAATGGTTCTTTTCCCCAGTTTTTACTCACGCAATACGGTACTCTCAATACGAGAAACGCTTTACAGGACAATCAATACCGTATACTCAATACAGAACACGAAATACGAGAGACGAAATACAGGCACGCAATATGTGACACGCTACAGAGAACATTTGATACCGGACATTCAATACGGGATGAGTAATATGGGACATACAATACACGACACACTATAGATATAGAGAACACTCAATACCGTACACGCAATACGGAATATGCAGTACTATCCATTAGAGGATCATATTGTGCAATCTTTATATTCACTTGCGCGCGCATATCCTTAGAAATGGTATGACTCTATCTCTCCCCCCCCACATCTATGAGTTAATTAAGACTTGTATCAGTAAATCATTATTATCTTCGAAAATTCTTACAATCTAAAAATATTTTCTGACTTTAAATAACCTGCAAAAATGAATACGTTAGTAATGAGGGTGATTCAACTTTGTGGACGTAGCAAGGACGGACTTGGCTGTAAAGGTCTTAGTTGATATTACAAAAGAATGGACTTCGTCTGAAAATTTACAATGGATGTGCCAAAAAAGAATTAATGAGACTTATTGTTGTAGTCTAGAATAGAATAATCGCACGAAAGTTGGCAATGAACGATAATACTTAGGACAAGAACAACACATATAAGATTCGCCAACGGCGCGTAGAAGTAGTCAAACGCTATAAGTGAATTCCACAATGAATCTCTAACTGCAGGATGTCTAGTAACCACCCCACGCAGTCAGATGTGGCACAAGGTCAAATTTAATGTGAGGTATCCGAGCCCGTAGGCTCGGCCAAAAATTCCCAGTAGACCCTGTATAAAACTGGGTTGGGTGGCTGTTTCCCCGAGATGAGACTCTGCTCTTCGACCTAGCCTTGTCTAGGGATCCTCTCTGCCCGTAGGCAGAGAATTTGACCAGCACAGCTGGAACGGAATCTCCAACTGAAGACCAACATACAGTATTTACTATTGTATTTTTGTGAATGGGGACATATCCATTATCGTCCGTGGGTATGCTACAACACTTATTGAGATTGAAAGCACGCAGATTGACGCTATAGAATCTTCATAATAAAAAAAAAATTAAGATTGAGTAAGTGATATAATTGTCTTCGGCTTCACCCGTAGATATTCCTCTTCTATGTGCGGCGTCGCTTCCCAGCGTGGACGGACATAGTTCTCCATAACCTCATGTCCCATTTCATGTAAGTAATGGTTATCATTCTGCCATCCCCTTCGCCCACTGGTACACCGTTCCACCGGAATTCAACCGTCTTTCTGGTTTGCTGTATCCGCTTGTTCCATTTGCTTTCGATATGTCCTCTGAGTATCAAATTTATTCCAGCATGCCTTACTCATGATGTGTTTAAGAAATTTCAACTGTATTTCTTGTCTGCTGTATCCGCTTGTCCCTTTTGTCTTCGATATGTCCTGTGAGTGTCAAATTATCCCAGCCTACATCCTCATTATATGGCCAAGAATTTTCAATTTTTTCCTTGGCTTGCTGTATCCGCTTGATCTATTTGCCTTCGATATGTCCTGTTAGTCTCAAATTATACCAGCTTGCCTTCCATATTGTCTAAAAACTTTCAACGTTTTCCTGGCTTACTGTATTCGCTTGTCCCTTTTGTAGTCCTATCTATGTCAAATTATCCCAGCCAGTCTTCCTAATTAGGTGTTCAATAATTTTACAGGTTTTTTCCTAGCCTGCTGTATCTGCTTCTTCCTTTTGCTTTCAATATGTTCTTTGAGTGTCAGATGACAACATCCTGCCTTACTCATTATGTGTCTAAGAAATGTCAACTTTCTTTTTCGTACGCTTGTCCCATTTTGCCTTCGATATGTCCTGTGATTGTCAAATTATTCCAGCTCATCATCCTCGTTATGTCTCCAAAACTTTTCAACTATTTTCCTGGCCTGCTGTATCCGCTTGTTCATTTTGCCATCGATATGTTCTTTGAGTGTCCAATTAGTCCATCCTGCCTTACTCATTATGTGCCTAAGAAATTTCAACTCTCTTTCTGGTTCGCTGTATCCGCTTGTTCATTTTACTTTCGATATGCCCTTTGAGTGTCAAATTATCCGCGCCCGCCTTCCTCATTATATGCCCAAGAATTTTTCAACTGTCTCTTTCCGATTCTGAGTATAAGTGTCATTTTTGCTTCTATTTTCTTTAAGACGTACTCCGACAATTTTATTCTCAGCATCATTCTGTATAACTATATTTTTGTCGCCTCCAGTCTTCTGTACATCTAAGAGGAAATTGTCTAACATTCATTGCCATATAGGAAGATTGATATTACATAGCAGTTCCGTCTTCTTTCGTTTGTTATTAATTTTCCTGTTTTTTAATACTTTGCTTAGTTTTGTAATTCATCTTTTCTAGTCCAATAAGCGTTCAGATTGCAATAACTCTCGGACATGTTCGTATCTTTGTTTCATCCGAACGTAGAAGAGAAACAATGCTTAAAAAATAAGACTAGATGATGTCGTGTGTAACTTTGCATGCTTATTCTTCGAAGTAGACGCGATAGGGTGGAGATTTGGGTTAGAAAGAGAATGAGGCAGAACGCGTCAAGTTTCTGAGGAGGATGTGTGGCTTAAGCGCGGCAGTGAAGCCAAAGATGTTGAAGGGTACGTTGGTTGAAAAGAGAGAAAAAAATCATCAGAATTTCCACTGATTGTAACATTTACAGCTCCTATAAACTGCATAACTGTGCAGCTGCTTTTCCCAAAATATTTCAGTATATAGACATTTCCTGTTTCTCACCCTAACGAGACAGGTGCACGGCGATCTTAGCAAACTCGTCACTCCAGTTTTATGTCCTGAAAACTATGACACACCTATACTCCAGCGACATACTTTGAGAAACAATACACACGCACATATATATATATATATATATATATATATATATATATATATATATATATATATTACATAGAATCGAAATCGAAATTTACCTCATTCGATAGCTATTTCAACCAACAAGTCGTTAGCATTGTCAACTCAGAATTTATCACATATATATATATATATATATATATATATATATATATATAGTGTAACCGGGATATAAGAGACCCGGATATAAGAGAAACCCGGATATAAGAAAGATTTTCTCTGGTCCCAAATTAGAGTCTGTGTTAATGTATATAAATTAGACCAAACCCGGATATAAGAGACTTCGTCTCCGGTCCCGACAACTCTCTTATATCCGGGTTACACTATATATATGCATATATATACATATATATATATATATATATATATATATATATATATATCGTGGCTGTCCTCTCGATTTCGAGCGTGATCACCTCCTTTATTTCATGTCCTCACCCCACCTCCCACTCCTCTCAAATTCTATGCATTCGCAGGTGACTCTTCAGGCCAGCCAAACTGCGACAAATGTTGCCACAGAATTGGCATACCCGATCAGTTTTGTTTACAGTGACATTATTCGGGTGCACACTAGGTTTTGCACATTTACGCAAATGGCTTTTGAAACCGGCAAAAGATATGCACAATTTTCCGCATATGTCACAATTAACGTGGTGAATTTGTGGACGAGGTGCTGTACCCTGTTCGCCTTTACAAATCAGACGTTTGTAGGGACTGTATTGCATACGGCTATTCTCAAAGGACTCAATGCTTTCGTGAATTAGTTTCCGCCAGTTACTTATATATATATATATATATATATATATATATATATATATATATATATATATGAACAATGAAAAATATTAATAAATTAATATCTTCAGACACACTGGGTTGTATATTAATATTCCTTCGTTTTATTATCATTTCATTTAGATTCCTCGACTAGTTTCGGCCAACATGGCCATTATATATATATATATATATATATATATATATATATATATATATATTATAAATAATTAAACCATATTTTAAATCAATTAATTTATAATATTAATGCTCTGTAAATTTACATTGAGCACTATTTTGTAAAATAAAAATATCTATAAGAACACCGAATTATATATCTTACTATTCTTTATATATATATATATATATATATATATATATATATATATATATATATATATATATATAGTTAAGTAATTAAAATCTTGGTAATCTGTACACTTTCTTTCTATGTCTCTCTCTCTCTCTTTTTATATCTTTCTTTCTTCCTCGATGGCTCTCTTCTTTTTTCTTTGTCTCCTTCTTTCATTTGCCCATTACTCCCCGATATTATTTGCGCAGACACCCGACGTAAAGTTTAAACTGCAATACACTCTAATACCAATATAAATGCACGCTTCCATAAACATCTCTTCCGCCTGATACAAGTCTCAACTTCACGAATATAGGCCAAGACCAACAAAGAAAACGTGGGTGGATGTTATTGGGCATTTACTGTCCTTGCTTAGTTTATTCAACTTACCTTTCTCCCTGAGAAACAACCAATTACCTGTCGATATCCTAAGGTTTACAGTTTGCTTGCATCTTCCACCGAAATACAAGAAGGGCGACATTTCATGATGTATTAACAAATACTTTTTCGAAAGCTAGTGGCTTATATAGATATAAATGGACAACAAAATAAGTGTATATATATGTGTGTATGTGTGTGTATGTGTTTATATATATGTCTGTGTGTATGCATATATATATATATATATATATATATATATATATATATATATATATATATATATATATAAGTGTGATCAATTACAAATATGGATATGAATCCTACAGATGAATCTAACATGTTTCGCTTTTATCATATATATATATATATATATATATATATATATATATATATATATACAGAGACACACGCGGAGAGATGAGGTCGAATTCTAGTTGAATCGATTACATTCACTTACGTGTTAATACCCTTAGGAAAGGTATTAATCCTCCAGTTATATGGGTAAATAGCAGGAAAGACTGTGTTCTATAGCCTTGGATGGCATTTGGTCTAGGAGAAGGGCATCCCTGAATTCAAAACCTGCGGAGGGTCGTTTAGGGAACTTGTGGGACGTAGTGCACCAGGCCTCTGTATTCGGCCCTTCAAAAGTCTGGTTTGCTCCAAATCATATCTGCTGGTGTCTGGCTGTAGTAACTGAGCTGCTTGACGCTCACACGTCGAATACGACCGGAGAGAGTCCACCAATATATATATATATATATATATATATATATATATATATATATATATATATATATATAATTTATAAATTAATTGATTTAAAATATTACCATATCTTACTGTTCTTTCTTTATTTATATATATATATATATATATATATATATATATATATATATATATATATATATGAATTGGGATCAAATACAGACAAATGATAGGAACAAATAGAAAATGTTTATAAATCTAACATGTTTCGCTTTTATTAAAAATATATATATATATATATAATATATATAATAAAAGCGAAACGTTAGATTTATATATTTATATATATATATATATATATATATATATATATATATATATAGAGAGAGAGAGAGAGTGAAGTAGATATATACATATATATATATATATATATATATAGAGAGAGAGAGAGAGAAGTAGAGGGAGAGAGAGAGAGAGATGGATAGACAGAGAGTGAGAGAAACAGCGTTGACAAAGAAATAAAAATTTATTAGGACGGTCTATATTCCGAGTTACCCGACGATCATCAGAAATCTCATTGAGAAGTCACAATGGAGAAGAGTCTTTTGAAACCCGTCTAAAAATCTGGTCAAATGAGTAAATAAGTTTTCAATTTTTGAAAGCTCATTTTTAATCGAATCAAGACTCATTGTGTCGATATCCATCCATCTAGAGATAGAGTGAGAGAGAGAGAGAGAGAGAGAGAGAGAGAGAGAGAGAGAGAGAGAATGATATATAAATGTTTATATACCATAACAATGTCAGTAAAATCTATGACCTTTAGGACTTCAGCGGATTAAAGTCATGTTTATGTTGATGTAACATGAGCAAAAAGGAGAGAGGACGCTGAAATTTTAATATTTTAATATTTTAAATTTAATTATTTTTTTTTAATATGTATTTCAGTATATAGTCTAGCCAGTTTCTTTTTGTTTATTGTTTTATCACTTTTGTTATTAAATGTCTCACATTTTGATAACGGACGATCTACCAAGAAAGGTGAAACGTTGTAAGGACCTGGTCGCAAATTTATCATGGAAGGTCTAGCGATTAAAGCCCTTTCTAAAAACTTTTGTTTTAGTAAATTGTTGTTATAGGTCAGACTCATTACGGTGAACAACTAATGTATTGAGTGTGTTGTTTTGTAAAATATCCCTTTTGTTTTCATATAGTCTTTTTTTTAAATTCCTCGAGGTTTCTCCTGTGTATTCCTTGTGGCAATTAATACAGGTGATAGTGTAAGTTCCTCCATCAAGTTTTAGCATATTATTTTGTTTTGCATTAAATAAGTCTTTTATAGTTTTAGAATTAGTTGTAACCAATGTTAAGCTGAGGAGATAAATTACTTTCCATTGCAATTGTGATAGTGTTGGTACATATATATATATATATATATATATATATATATATATATATATGAAGTAGTCTGTCTATATTTCTGAGATGAGGTATTATGTACAGTATTTACATTAAGCGGATTATTGTCCTCATCTTTTGTCGCCATATTTGTGACAAATATAGCGACAAAGATGAGGACAATAGTCCGATTAATGTAAATACTGTATATATGAAGTAATACTCAAAAATAAAAATTTCTAATATTTGCTCAGAGTCTGGGAAAATTGACGGATGAAGTTTTCACCGCCATGTCTGATGATCGCCTGTGATGTAAAACTGAGAATAGCCATATGATGAGAATAGCTTAGATGTGGCCGAAAGTATGGGGCACCCAGTGAGGATCGAACTCACTACTTAGTCGTAATTGTTCTAGCGAGACAAACTTGCTAACCATTACACCGCCTGGAGGTGCCCCCACCCCCTTACAAATATTTATATATATGAATTGGGATCAAATGTGTATTGAATCGGACAGGATAATAAGATAAGGTTGTTTGTTTGATTTTCATTAGCGGCATATCAACACCTCTATGGGTCATTTAATGCCGAAATCTAAATAATTTGAATGCAAGTGCATGTCGTTAACTACAGATGTATTGTTGGTCATTTTACTATCAACAGGTGTTGTTTGATTATTTTTTAATATAAAAATGTATTACTGGTATTTTTACTATAAAAACTTAATTATATACTTCCATAGTGTTTTTTTTTTATGCTTGGGGGTTCACCATACTGAGGCCCTAAATGATGCTACCACCTCCAGTCAGGGCGGACAGTAATTAAGAGGTGGATCCATGCTTCTCAAAACCTTCAGTCTCTCGATTAGAGGCCTTGCTGCTGGACGTAGTTTATCGTCATACCCAGGACTGGTAAGAAACAAATAGGAAACGTTTTAGAAATCTAACAGGCTTTATTAGAGTTTCATCAAATAAGGAAATATGAAGAAAAAGAAAATTCTGTTATTTTTAATTTTTGTGTTGTTTGTTTTGCATTGGTTAAACAGAACTCACTGGCATCTGTCTTGTCAAACAATGTTCTTGATATCTAATAGAATCACACACACACACACACACACACACACACACACACACACACACACACACACACACACACACACACACACACACACACACAAATAAACGAATATATATTATCCGAATTCAGCATAAACTAGAATTATGATACTCATTCACAAATGAATTATATGCACGTTAATATCAAACGTTTCCTATATATATATATATATAAAGAAATATATATATTATATATATATTTATATAAAGTGCTAATATCAGAGATAGAGCGTGTGAAAATATAAAAACGAACATTAAGGTAGAAGCGACAGTCTGTTTCATATTTATCGTCAGGCCACATATGCTGCTCAATATTTATATATATTGGGTTAGTGGTGCAAATTATGGCGGTTATTTTTTAAAGTCCTTTGTTTATTTATTTGGGTCAAATTATATTGCTCAACACTATTTTTTTTTTTTAGTTTTTTATTTATTTGTTTATTTATTAACGTAGTAAAAATTTGTTTATATCACGTATTTAACAGTTTTGTTTTTTGGTTTGAGATTTAATTAAAAAGCTATTTGTTCAATTTTGGGGTTGGTTGTTTGTAGTTCATTTAACTATTATTTTTTTGGCGGGTTTTTTAATTTGGGATTGGTTTGTCTATTTATTTACTTGGATGAATTTAGGTCAATTTATTTAAGAAATTTTCTCTTTTTGGTTTTCTGTTTTTTAAGTTTGAATAGTATTTATTTTATTTTATTTTATTTATTTATTTTTTTTTTTTAATTATATTTGTTTGTTTTTTTTTATTTTTTTTTTCATTTTTTTAGTAGTTGCGTAAAAAATTTATTTTCATGCCTGCATTTGAGATGAGCTCGGATCTTTTATTTAATAATTTATTTTGGTCGGGAAAGTAATGAAAGCTATTTTTTCCTCCAAGCAAAGTTTACAAGTTTTTTGGTTGTTGTTTTGTTATCTTCCAAGATATTTTTTATTGATGTGCGTTTTGTTTTTATTTCCCAGATATAAAGCTATTTGTTACACGAACTGGGCAAAATAATAGATAAAAATTGTAGGACTCTACAGGGACGACGGTCATAATCTTAAGAAACTGTAACAAACAAAACACAACAAAACTAGAAAAGCAATAATAAAGATTTTTAAAATAACGGATTCGACATAGATATAAAAACTAACCTAAACAAGTTTTCCTAGATGTTACCTTTGGAAAATATTATATAAACCATACAGAAAACCTAACGATAAACCACTTACATGAATTTACATCTTCCAACCATCCGCCTTCTATAATCAAACAGATACCAAATTCGATTAACCGCAAGCTCTCATTAATTCCTCCAATGAATCCCTATTTAACAAAGCTAAGAAAGACTACTGAAACGGCCCTAAAGATAGCGGATTCCCAGCAATACTCACATACTCACCGCAGAATACAAAAAAAGGCCAACATGAGAAGAAATATCATATGGTTCAACCCACCGTACAGCAAAGAACGTAAAAAACAAACGTAGGAAAAAATATTCTTCAAACTCTTACACAAACACTTCCCAGAATCAAGCACCTTACACAAGATATTCAACAAAACACAGTTTTATCAGCTACAGCTGTACCAACAAGCATGGCACAAATATTAAAAAAAAACACAATAGGAAAATTATTTTAAACCACATGAACAAATTAAACCCACGTGCAACTGCAGAATAAAGAACGAATGTTTTTTTCTACAAAACAACGTAATATACCAAGCCACGATAAAATCACCAGATAATGAAGAAAAACTATTTAACTGAAGGACACTGGAAGCAAAGAACTTATACACACAAAACATCGTTCACAAATTAAATATTATTTTTCTATGTTTTTCATATCTGGGAATTTTTAAAAACGCACATCACACCAAAAATATTTGAAGATAAGGAAAAAGTCATCAGCCTACAACAACCAATCAAAAACTTGCAAACTTTGCTTTTAGCTATTTACTTTCCCCGACCAAAATAAATTATTAAATAAAAGATCCGAGTCATCTCAAAATGCAGGGAAAATAAATTTTTACTACGTAACCTAAAAAATGAAAAACGGAAAAAATAAAATAAAAACAAACAAATACACTAATAAAAAAAAATAAATAAATAAAATAAAATAAAATAAATACTATGTTGTTAAAAACCGAAAACCAAAAAGAGAAAATATACAAATAAATTGACTTTCATCCAAGTAAATAAATAGACAAACCAATCCCAAATTAAAAACTGTTCCCGCCAAAAAATAATAGTTAGAATGAACAAACAACCAACCCCAAAATTGAACAAATAGCTTTAATTAAATTCTCAAACCAAAACAAAACTGTTAAATACGTGATATAAACAAATTTTTTACTACGTTAATAAATAAATAAATAAAGAAAAAATAAAAATAAAAAAATAAAAACGAGTAATATAATTTGACCCAAATAAATAAACAAAGCGACTTCCGGTAAAAATAACCGCCATAATAGAATACCCACAATGCACCACTAACCCGTATATATATAAATAGCCGAGAAAATAACAGCATATGTGGCCTGACGATTGCATATAGCATGAAACAAACTGTCGCCTCTAAGTGTTGACTTCTATGTTCACTTTTATATATATATATATATATATATATATATATATATATATATATATATATATATATATATATATATATATATATATACATTTAGGCAGAGATTTTCTTTCATGCAAGTTTCATTGAATACGACAGACAAGGTTCTTTGACTTAGTTTTTTATACAATTTCTCATGTGATCTTATATTTTTTTTCTTTCCTTTTCGGATGATAAATTATATAAAAACTGTCCAATTGTTCTTTTTTCCGCGAGCTTTCGGCTATACATTTAGCCATTTTCAAAGTTGAAATATATTAACTGTTAACAAGAAATAGATTGTCGTATGTATGTATTTATATAATGTTTCCATTTTCAAAACACGGTCAAGATATTGTGTCTACATTCATAGTTGATATTATTGAATGTTGTGTTTTTTTTCTTTTTATTAATATGGCTTCCATTACTTTTAGCCTTTTTTATATGTAGGCAATGCTATTATATTTGTATTATCAACAAGTATGTTACAAATAGGGTCCAGTAAGTCTCCATGAATATTTAAATGAGACCTAATTGAGCTATGGTCAGAAAGATGTAGTGTGAGTCTTCTTGTTAAACATGTTGTTGTGTGGCCTACATATATATATATATATATATATATATATATATATATATATATATATATATATATATATTATTTGTTGTAGGATCCACCTAATTTGCATAGTGGAGTACCGACCATATAAATATGGTTGGTACCGGGAAGAGGAGGAATCAAAGAGATTCAATCCAGAGACTCTGCCCGACTGCGACTAAGTCAACACATTCTCCAGGAACGGTCTTCCCAGGAATATACAAAAGACTATATGTAAATATTGTGTACACTTTCTTGTTTCAATACTTTTTGTTCTAAGTACATTTTGTGTTGCATTATTATTCCATGCATTAGTCAAGTTTCAACATATATATATATATATATATATATATATATATATATATATATATATATATATATATATACAAATATAGGATTGGTGCATACGGAATAAATTCCAATAATCAAAAAATACTATTCTTAAAAGAGTGCTCAATACAGAGGAGAACACATATAATTTATTGAAAATTATAACAAAAATATGTTATAAAATCACTACAAAAATAGCCATTTTGTTTCATCACTTCTGGTGTCTTATCAAGTGATGGTGCTGAATAATTTTTTAACATATGTATGTTATAATTTTCGAAAATATGATATATATATATATATATATTTATATATATATATATATATATATATATATAAAACACGAGGGTGGTGGCAAATGCAAGATCAGATAGCATCAGGCAGGAATGGTTTCAATAAAGAGCAAAAAGATTGGCAGTTAATTAACTCCTGAATAAAAAAATAATCTTTCGCGTGATATTTTGAGACATTTGTGAAATGTCCAGCGAGGCATGAGAAACTCTAGGTAGCTTAACAGATGTATATATTATTAAATATTATTCACATATATACTCCATGTATGCATATTTAAAAAGCTAACATGTATAGCTTAACCTAGATAATTATTTTTAAAATACCTGTTTGTAATGTCCACAACGCGTATCTCACATGAAACTTTGCTTGGCTATGCATAAACACGTTCTCAAATGTCCTACACAAGTCCAACAGCTTAGACACTCTTTCTCTACCCCACTCTCTCTCTCTCTCTCTTCCTCTTTCTCTCTCCCCCTCTCTCTCTCTCTCTCCATATATATATATATATATATATATATATATATATATAAAGTGGAGTACGTTTACTTTAAACATATGCAGCATTCATGAAAGTAAATACATTAAATATTTTAATGCCAAACTTTCATAGATAGGTATATTTCATAGATAGATAGATTAGAACATAGATAGATAGATAGATAGATAGATAGATAGATAGATAGATAGATAGATAGATTTGAACAAACTGAGAGAGATAAATAGATTTAAACAAACTGAAATATATCTATAGATCGATCGATAGATAGATAAGAACATAATTAGATAAGAACAAAATTAGATAGATAGATAGATAGATAGATAGATAGATAGATAGATAGATAGATAGATAGATAGATTTGAACAAACTGAGATATATATATATTGATCGATCGGTAGATAGATAATAGCATAATTAGATAATAACATAGATAGATAGATAGATAGATAGATAGATAGATAGATAGAGCAAACATAGATAGATAGATAGATAGATAGATAGATAGATAGATAGATAGATAGATAGATAGATAGATAGATTTGAACAAACTGCGAGAGGTAAATAGATTTGGACAAACTAAAATAGATTTATAGATCGATCGATAGATAGATAGATAAGAACATAATTAGATAAGTACAAAATTAGATAGATAGATAGATAGATAGATAGATAGATACGCACATATAAAAAGTCAGTTGCTTAACGCGCTTTAATAAATATCACTACTTATACGCTCGAGGTAGCATTCTCCTGCATCTACACGCACTTACAGGACTGCACACTGTCTTCCACTGCAAGTAAAGGTCTTGATAACGAGGTCACATTTTCTATAACAGTCTATCTGTCTCGCCATTCATCCACTCTCGGCACTTGTGTGCCACCAACCCGGGATCCGTGTACTTTTAGCTGTTGAAGCCTGTTTACTGTACTTCTGGTCCATCAAGCAAGACGGAAAGTCAGCTGGTTTGATCACGACTTGGCCAACGTTGCATCTGGTATTAATGCTCTACTGAAAACACGTTAACAACAGTTAACAGTTTCGCTGCTGTGGACGTTCTTATACGTCTATTCGAATCTTACACTGTCTGCTGTCGACGTATATATACGTTATCAACATACCTTGATATACCGGTTCCTAGCATTTGTATTATTAGTCCACTCACGTTTAGTGTTATTTCCAAATAGACACATATAGTAGTGTTAACATGACCAGTTTTTCGACGTATTCTTATTTTATTGCATATTGGGAGTGTTGTTTAGTTTAAGCTGCACTACAGAGGATCGTATCAAAATCAAAATGGCGTCACCTATGAGAAATCGCTGTAAGCGACGTTATAATCATTTAGTTTTTCAATAAATAACAATTTTTATTTTCCCGCAAGTGGGTCAGAAAAAACAGCCAACAACGAAACATTGAAAGTGTTATTAAACAAAATTTCAGATATATTTACTGGACGGAACAAATAGTTGAATGATAGAAAGTATTGAATCTTTATCTTTTTTATATAAAGTGGGCTATGTTAAGTTTTTAGCCACCATTGATTACAGCATTTTTGGCTCGTGTAATAACTTCTCTTCTTTTTTTTCCAAACAATACCGTGTTAGTATCAAACTACTCTCATCTATGAGCAATACTTGACTTATATATTGCAATGAAAGTTCGCGGAAGTAAGGAAATTTAATACCCTTTTGAGGTCTATAAATACGTGACTGATGTCTTGTATTTTTCAAACACTAATTTGGGCTATGATAAGTTTCTAGCCACCATTGATTACAGCAATTTTGGCTTGTGTAATAACGCTTCTTCTTTTTTTTTTTCAGACAATACCGTGTCAGTATCAAGTTACTCTCATCTATGAACGATAGTTGACTTATATCTTGCAATGAAAGTTCGTGGAAGTAAGGACATTGGTGAATTTCAACAAGGGCAAATAATAGGATGGCCTCAGTGTGGCAAGTCAAATAGAGAAATTGCTAGGTTTTTCCAGGTTAATCATTAAACGGTTAATAATATTTCAAGAAATTTAATGAAGAAGGCTATTGTCGTGTGGAACAACGTTCAGGAAGACCAAACATCGTGTATGAGTGAACAAAAAGGTCATTGAATAGGGAAGTCATCAGAAACCGTCGTCAGAGCGTCAAAGATGTCGTCAACAGCATGGAAATGTCGCCATATGCAGTGAGAAAGACTCTGAAAGAGCTACGCTATCAAAGAAGAGTTGCAAGAAAGAAGCCCTGGATTTCAGAGGTTAACAGGAACAGGCGTATGGACTGGGCGAGATAATTCGAGAGTAAAGATTCTGAATTTTATCTGTAATTTGGACAGATGAAAGTAAATTCTGCGAATATTCGAATTCGAGATAGGTTCGAGATTAGAGGGAGGTTTGAGAAATCAGAATGTGACTTGGAACACTGAATATCTGCAGACAACCGTGAAATATGGAGGGATTGAAGTAATGGTGTGGGGTGCTGTCTCGACTGGAGGGAACTCTGAGCTGATTCTTGTTGACGAGCGGTTGAATGGTCCAAAATACTGTCAAATATTAGAAAAAAGAATACTCCTACTATTTGAATCTAATCAGATTGACAAGAATGTCTACCTCTTTCAAGAAAATGGAGCGCCATGTCATGCGAGAAAAGCAGCAAAGGCCTAGAAGAAATCATAAGGAATCAAGTCACTGCGATGGGTAGCCCAAAGTCCAATAGAGCATGTTTGGGAGCACCTTCACCGAAAACCTCAAGAGCGTGCAACCAAAATCACGTCAGTGGCAGCCCTTAAGGAACATTGCCAGAGTGGCAAAAGATGAATCAGATGATTGTTGATAACTTGATCAAATCCATGAAAAATCGAATACAAGCACTGAAACTAGCAAATAGAGGACCTACTCTATACTAGTTCCAAATACTGTTTATTTATGTTGGGTCGGGATTACATAATTAAATTTTGAAATTGAATGTAGTTTATTTCTCCTGGCTGAAAACTATTCTTAGGCCACTGTAGACACGGTGGGTGGCTACCATATATAATAAAGGTGTCCCCAAATTCTATTAGTCCAAGGGCTTTTAAGACCTAAATCCGGTCCTGGGCAGCGGGTTACCGTTTTAGTAATATCGTCTTTCATCATATACCGAAGAGGCCTTGTGAAGAGACGGCGAATCAATAAGATATATAATTTGAGCAAAATATTTCAATGTACGCACAGAAGGTTGGGACGATTAATTTAGATTTCTACATATTCGAAAATGAAGCTCTTAGTACATTCTAGTTGATTTGATTTGATTGGGTTTTTTTTACGGTTTTTCAACCTTTTGCAGGTTATTTAAAGTCAGAAAATATGTTTAGATTTTACGAATTTCTTGGCGATAATAATGTGTTTAACTGATGCGAGTCCTTCTATTTAACCCATAGCTGGAGGAGAGAGGTAGATTTTATACTTTCTATGCTATAAGCGTACTTATACGTCTTCCCCAAATATATGTTACCTTTTATTGACGTATATATACGTTTTCTTGACACTGTGAAATGTAGGTCCCTCGGTTTTGTTGTATAAACTAACTAGTGCTTAGTGCTGCTTTCAAACCAGGGTTGACATATAGTTGTGTATGATACAATCTGTTGCGTGTCGTATTTTTATTATATTCTGTTTTCGGGGTATCGTATAGCTTAGTTTGTATTGCATAGTATCCCACTGAATTCAAAATGGCGGTACCTGTGAGATAACCCCTACCAGGATCCTTGCAGTCATTTATTTCTAGTAAGTGTCAATTTTCTATCTTTTACCCAAAATGGACCAGCACACCCGGGTAAAAACGGCTATAGCAATGGTAAACGTAGATCAGATGTAGCAGAAGGCCGAATGTTTTGGAGCACCGAGTGAGTACCAAACTCACTTTTAATCCATTAAAAAAAACAACACACCACCAACCCTAACATTCCTACCTTCATCAGTTAAGGTCGATGTTAGGCATTTTCTAAAATGTATTTTAAAATATAATTGGCTGGTGATCAATCTTTTTCCCCAACGTTCCTAAAAAAGGAGCAAGTTTATTGTAATCATTGCATCTGAGTTAATTATTCAACAGTCGTGAGTGAAGTACTTTTGTTCAGCTGAATCTAAAAAAAAAACAGTTTTTATTTTGTTCCAGGTGTGCACCCGATTCTCGTTCGATCACCGAAGTTAAGCCACCTCGAACCCGGTCAGTATTTAAATGGGGGACCTCTTGGGAACACTTCTACAATCTGAAGTATACTTCGGCTAAAAAAAAAAATGTTTTTTAATCAATTCCACCCAAGCAAGGCGATAATGCCACTATGACGCAAGTGGGTTGCTAGGATTGAAAGAGACTGAAAAGATTTTAAAAAAAAAGCCGGGAAACCGATCCTAAACAGGGAAGAAGGAATAACCCTTTAATCCACTATAAAAGACCGGAGAAGCGTGTCACCCGGACGATAGACGAACCTATCTACTCCAACTAATAACCAGCAAAGGGTCGATGAGCCGTGTAAATAAATCAATCAATCTATGCGCGCTCATTAAATAGTAAATGTGCCTCTTAACCACGAGCATGGTTTTGATATGTACAAATATATTATATATAATATTCCTTACGAGTGGCAGCTGAAAAATTCTTAGTTCAGTTGGCCAAATATCAAAATCTTCTTTATTATGTCTTCTTAGTCGCACCGAAAACTGGTTATCGCCACTTTGTAGTTTAACTCTAGCGTCAAAAAAAGAAAAATGAAGCGACATTAATTATACCTTTAACATAAGTAATCTCGGCTTTTATCTTTACAGATAATTCTGCAGTTGCATGTAGGAAAGACCTACGTTTTTAATCATTAAAACTCATATATATATATATATATATATATGTGTGTGTGTGTGTGTGTGTGTGTGTGTGTGTGTGTGTGTATTTATATACTGTAGCATTAGAACATGTAAGTTACTGCTACAAAATTTTACATTTTGTTTCGACATTGAATAAACAACGTCTCTTCAGGTGGTTAACAGTGATGCTAATAAACGATTTTGTTTAAAATTGCAATTTATGAAACATCACTTCATTTTCCGTTTTTGGAAAAATTTTCCGTACAATGTAAAAAGGATTTTACAAAGGAAAATAAAATAAAATAAGAAATCAATAAAAGTAAAAAGGAAAGGAAAGAAAAGTCTTGTACTGATCCCTGTTTTAAATTAATGTTTTGAACGTTGCAATTTTATTCTTCATTCTTTTACATTTGCATATATATATATATATATATATATATATATATATATATGTGTACAAGGTGTATCAACCGTCCTGGGTATGAAGATAAACTACATCCGCGCCCTGGGTAAGACGAATAACTACGTCCAACAGCAAGGCCTCTGATCAGGTTTTGATGAGCGTGTAACCACCTCTTAATTGCTAGCGTTCCCAGGTTCAACCTGACTCGGGCTTGTAGCACATGTTAGGGTCCCAGCTATGGGCAAATAGTTAATGCCAAACTTGTGTAAAAATAGGTTTTAATACCAGAAATACTTTGTAATAAGAAAAATATTTCCAGCAATAATTTTTGAAGGAAAAAGTATTATCAGCAATACTTTTAAAAAAAAAGTACTAGCAATACAAACATCTATATATTCTTTGAAAAAAAAATATGACCAGCTATAGATTCCTTCAAGGAAAAATATTCCCAGAAATAGATTTTTAAAGAAAAACATATTAGCAGCTATAAAAATGTTGTCGGCATTAAATAACCAATTGAAAATACTCCACTGTATAACATATTACATCATAATATAGCTAAATTGTTCAGTATAATTTCCATTTGAAATAAATGATCTTATTTGATGATTTAGTAACAATGTGCTTGTGCCTTGCATCTTGTCAATATACAATTTGTAAATATTCAGTAAATTAAAAATTAGTTAAGGCTGTGCTAATAAGGATTTCATTGATCACCGGAATGAAATACCCAGGCTACGATTTTGAATCACAACTTAATTTTAAATTCGTTTCCTCAAAAAACGGTAAAAATTTGGAAAAGGATATTTTGTATCTTTATTTATTATTGCAAACCCCAAATTTGAAATTGAGTGCAATACCAGGTTTCTAAAACTGACCTGCTCTAATGTGCAGTCATGTTTTTTGTTTCTTTTTAAGTGTCTTAATAAAAAAAAAACAATGAAATTTAAATACATTGATTAGACAGTGAAAATCATGTTAAATTGTATATTTCTTCTTCTATGTACCATATCCTCATTGAGGTTGATATGCCGTGAAACAAACCAAACCAAGCTAATAGATAGATAGATAGATAGATAGATAGATAGATAGATAGATAGATAGATAAAAATATTACCAGAAATAAAAAATCTTGTGGCATTAAATAACCCATTGAGATTGATATACCGTAAATCAAGCCAAACCAAACCAAACATTGTGTATCAAAAATACTTTTACAAACTTTGAGGACGTGCTCCTCACACCAAAATAAGTCTATATAAACGTTATGTCCGCAAATCCTTCGTTTTTGAGTTAAGTTTAAAGAAATTTTACGGTAGATGGTGCTGTGTTGCCTGGTAGACTGAGTTACATTTATCATTCGTGTACATTTGTGGCTGGTCTGTCTTCAACGTTGAACGTGTGTAGTAGTGAGTTAACTCTGAAGTATTCCATTTAAAAATGGCTGTATATTCATATCGTGAGTAGGCAGATATGATTTTTACATACAACCAAGCGAATGGTAATGGACGCGAGACTGCATCACATTACGTTTCCAGACCTAAGGAAGTCGATAGGCACTTTTGTCCTTGTTTTGGTGCCAGTAACACGCCTCCAAAAGTTGTAAAAGTATTTTGATACACCCCATCTCTCTCTCTTTCTTTCTTTCTCTCTCTCTCTCTATATATATATATATATATATAAATAACAAACACACACACACACACACACACACACACACACACACACACACACACACATATATATATATATATATATATATATATATATATATATATATATATATATATACAAATTAAAATAAGCACAAATGACTATTAAACGAAAAAAAAAATTCGCGGATTTTGACATAATTCTGGGGTCTTTTTTTTTGTTTGTTTTTGTTCAAATTTGTTCAAATTTGTTCGTGAATTTGAACATGTTTAAAAAAAAACACTATATAAAATTCACCATTTTTTTTATTCATAATGTTGAATGTGTTAAAATTCTTCATTTTTTTAACAAGGAAAATCTCAAGTTGACGTTAAAAATTACCGCAAAACATTGTTGATTCATTTCCGACGAAATGACCTATTGTGGTATGTCTCTGATTTGTATTAAGATACATTGCATTTATTTTCAATTTTTCTAGTTGAATTGTTTACCTATATTGTATGTGATCTATTATTCTACATAATTAGATAACAATAAAATTTGTATTTTATATAAATGCTACCTTATGAAAATGGAAATGAAGTAGAATTGGGGGTTCGTATCATAAATTTGGGGGAGGTTGTATCACAGATTGGCGGCACAAGACACTTGTACCAGCCCTGATTACAAGAATAGTGACTCTTTATTAAAGTTAAATAGCTGTCTATTTCTAGATATACCTCGTACATAAGCAGATATATGCGTATATATTTGTTCGTATATGATAATTAAAAGACCTTTTATGAAAAAAATAAAAAGTTGAAGGCGTGAAGTCCCACGTGAATACGCGAGACGTAATAAAAGCCAACACGCGAAACACGATATATCAAAAAGAAATTAAACTAACGAGAAAACAAACAGTCTTTGGAAATGTCTACTATTAGCCGAAAGTGCTTAGGCATGGTCAGATATATTTACAAACCGGAAATCAAATTATTATAAATATTGAAAAAAAATAAAATAAAAAGGAAAATCACCATGGAATTTTCATTTGGCTTTTAATCAAGCGTGCATAAATAATAACTAACTGCCTAAATTCAAATACACACACACACACACACACACACACACACACACACACACACACACACACACACACACACACACGTATACCTATTTATCTATATATATATATATATATATATATATATAATAGCTGGCCACTTGTATTCGAGGATACCCGTCTACTAGGGCGGCTAGCCAATCCCTATTACAGACTCTCGCTCAGACACATTTGTGTTTGTTCAACACCCACAGATCCCACCTGTGGTTTATACTGCAACTATGCTGAGCAGACCTTAGTTACAGTTTCTGGGAGAGAGTGTGTTATCTAGGATGATCAACAATGGGAACAACAGTACATTCAACCCTCGGTCACGATGACTTGTGACTTCGTGCTAGCACCGCAATCGACAGCACCAAGTGTTCCATCTACCCAATTTCACTTACAAGGCTTGGGTCAACCGTGGTATGGTTTATATATATATATATATATATATATATATATAGTCCTTGTCAAACTCTCTATCACAGGCGGGACGTAGTTAGTCTCTCATTGCTCTATAACTACTTCCATGGAAAGTGCTCGAACGAACTACATTCCTTAGTTCCGCCAGGTGTAACCTTCAAGGCTAGGACCCACCATGCCACTTATATTGTCGCAAACCATCCACATCCCCACCCCCTTTTCCATCAGCGAGAAGTAAGTCCCACTTGAGCAGCTTCTTTAAAATTAATTAAATTTATAATATTTATGATCTGCAGAATTGTATTGAGCACTGTTATTTTTAAATAAAAACAATAAAAACACCGGTTTATAAATCTTAATATTCTTTCTCTTTATTTTAATATATATATATATATATATATATATTCTCTTTATTTTAATATATATATATATATATATTCTCTTTATTTTAATATATATATATATATATATATATATATATATATATATATGCAATGAGAACGAAAGTAATATATAAATTCTAACGTTCACAGCATTAATACCGATAGTAGAGCGATAATTATTTATTATAATTTCTGTTTTTTTGTCTATTATAATATATATATATATATATATATATATATATATAAAATATATTATAATAATATTTTTTTTTAAAAATATGATTCCTTCGCTACATAAGAGTTCTCATGTTTCAAAAACGAGAGCCGAAATATCCAAATAATTATTAAAATTAAGTTAGATTGTGGTGTTTAGTCCCGTTTCATCTTCAAGCGAAATTTTAGGAATAAGCTATCTGTCGGTTTACGTGTATTTTTAGGCCCGGTCTGTTACAGAATTCGTTATTGTGGGAGTGGCTAGACTATTTTCCTTCGTTAAGTGGTCAGAGAGTTAATTCTTATCAATAGATTCATCATATTGATAAGAATTAATTGGATATTTCGGCTCTCGTTTTTGAAACATGAGAACTCTTATGTAGCGAAGGAATCCTATTTTTAAACAAAAATATTATTATAATATAAGCTCTACTTCTGTATGGAGCACTGTCTTCTTAAAATAAAAAACAAAAATACTAAGGATCCCCGGATTATGCACCCAACGTGTTCTTTTCTATTTCTGCATACCTACGCACTTATATATATATATATATATATATATATATATATATATATATATATATATATATATATATATAGTGTATTAGGTAGGCGGATCATTATTTAAGCGCATATTATTAAATATAACAGACAATGAATGTCTATGTCTGATCATGAGACGTTCTAATGTTCAAATGTTTGTTTTCTGGTGAAAATGAAGACAAAAACTATCCAGCATGCAGATATTTTTTTTTTTATTAAGTTGGTCCTAAGCGTTCGGTGCTTGTCTCGCCACAGCACAGAGGTTCTATCAGTGCCCATATCTTGTGAAGCAGTTTTTGGCCAAACACAGCATTCCCCTGGTCGGACAACCACTATATTCCCCAGATTTCACCCCTTGCCACTTTTTCCGCTTTCCAAAAATCAAATCCCACTTGGAAGGAACAATATTTCAAGATGTCGAGGGAATCCAAGAGAATGTGATGAGGCAGATGCTCGCAATCCCAAAAAAGGAGTTCCAGAAATGTTTCCATCAATGGAAACGACTCTGGCTGGATAAAGTGTCTGACTTCAGAAGGGGACTACTTCGAAGGAGGTTAAATACTGAATTGATATGTGTTGTAGTTTTCTTTTCATAGCACCAGTTCCGATACTTTTTGACCAGACTTCGTATAATATTGGCGACAAGGAATTTCAGATAATCAAGCGGGTTAGAGATCTTTACACCTCCATGGTCTGGTGATTGCTAGAGGCTTCAAACCGACAACGACCATATATTAAGTATTCTTCCTCCATAAATATAGCATATTTAAACAATAAAATCACACACACGAGTATATATATATATATATATATATATATATATATATATATATATATATATATATATATATATATATATATATATATTATATAATATATTTTATGTTTATACATTCTTTTTATAGATATAAAAAAAAAAAAAAAGTAAATGTTCTGTTTATAATAAACAGTATTAAACAACATTTATCGGCCTGAATGCTCCGACAGGATTCGAACCTGTATTCTATACGGAACCGTCATTTAGCTTTACGTGCCTTTACCGATACAGTAAATTCGACCTTGCTAACCGAACGAATATTTGTATCTATAAAAAAGAATGTATAAACATAAAAATGTCTTAAAATAATTG
>CAHIKZ030001117.1:327500-367500 GCA_903632075.3 Acanthosepion pharaonis | reverse complement strand
AAAATCATCAAAGATTTAAAGGCAATGTCATTCGCTATCAATTTTCTTGAACACCGTTCATTTTTTTCTTTTCCTCAATCCTCCCTATTCTCAGTCTTCACTTTCTCTTTCAGTCCTTGTAACCTTCTGCATACTAGCGGCATACCAGTGTTGTTTGGGATCGATGGGCTGCCAAGGGTCCTCAAGTCTTGGGCCCCTGGTAAAACTAAAAAAAAATTTTAAGATATAAGAACAGAAGAGATTTGTTTATTTTCAGACTAGCAGTAGAGCCCGGCGTTGCCCGGGAATGTAACAGTAAGAGATAGATCAAGTATCGACCATCATAAAGACTGAAAAATAAAATTGACAAAGATTATTGTTTAAGGTTGACGGACATGCATGTCTTTATTAGATTTATTTATTTATTTTGTTTTTTTGTTTTTTACGAATTGGTCAAACCCAAATTAAAACAAAAACATTCTTTTCAATCGTCATGAGTCTATCGATTGAATAGAATTTTATTATAAACAATTGTCTTGTAAGTGGAATTTTTAAAGCATTCTGAATGTAAAAATAAAGAAAAAAGTGTGCAAGACAATAAGAAACACTACCTGCCAAAAAAAAAAGTTAAGTTTTGTTGAAATCGGTTAAAAAATGTAGGAAATCTGATCCCATATATAAACCAACACACACACACACACAAACAACCTGGATTTTATAAGTATAACTCGATATGAGTTGTCCCCCTTTCATTTTGGCGACAGAATCGTGTTTTATCGTGTTTTCAAATTGATTTCGTGCAAAAACAATTGTGTTTTTCTAATTTTGGGCGCTGTCAGAACTAACGCAATGTAATTTTACGTAGTCCTGTCAAGTTTTGCTGAAAACTGTTGAAAAATGTAGGAAATCCGATCCAATATATAAACGCACACACACACACACACACACACACAATCTTCGTTTTATAATAAGTAAGAACTTATTTGAAACAATTTAGATTTGAACTAATTTGAAACAATTTAGATTATTTGGACCCCTCTAGTTGGATTAATTTTTTTTTTTTTTAATTCGATGGGGACCTTGAAGTCATTATCTTTTATTACAAGGTGATACACTCCAACGATTTGTTATTTTCTATCTGATTTTTTTTTATTTTTTATTTATTTTTTTTTTTGTGATGTTAGGCGCTGACTCGTTGTAACTTCGTTAGGTCAACGAATGCTCGTTATCACTCCCGAAATGCTCCTTGTAGACGAGACTTTGTAAACGCAGATACTGGTAGTAGTAACGCCTTCAAATAATACTCGCACTAATAATACTTGTTCAAATAGTAATCACCGAATAGGAATTCGTATAATGATCAGTATAGAGAAATGCTATAGTGGATGGTATAGAGAATAGCAATGCCTTAGACGTCACGCTAATTTCAATTTATATGTTTCGTTTATGATCGCGTGATCTACTTATTTAATAATGGAATCGTTCGTGTTTGATCACTGGTGATCTGTGTTCAAACTGCAGTGTCGATAACGACACTTTATTTCTATACAACAGATTTATAACCACAAACTTGGATATTCGAAGTTGTCAATTTTAACAATAAATATAATTAAACAATTTTTCAGCTGTGGTGATCTAGGATCACAAGGCCGTAGCAAGTCAGAATTTTCCTTCTCCTCTATCTTTACGTGTTTTAGGATGCTTTAGTGAATTTGTATACTAGAATTTAATACAGGCCCTTCATTCAAGGTAGGATGCAAAGTTCGGATTAAAAATATCATGAAGTTGCTAATGGATGAGTTCCAAAATCATTAAAAATTTTAGTTGAAATGCTTCATGTTTTATACCAAAAATAACATCATCTGAAGATATAACATTTTTTTATAAACACGGTGGAGTGGGGGGGGGGCAACATATGTAATGAAAGAGCCTCCAAGTTATATTAATCCATGGGGCCTCTAAGTCCTAAATCCGGCCTTGTTACCTTTTTAGTAACATCGTTCCTCACCATATACAGAAGAGACCTTGTGAAGAGACGGACAGTCAATAAGATATTTCATTTCAGCAAAACATTTGGGCAAAACATTTCAATGAATTATTTACAGACGGGAGGGTCGATTAATTTAGATTTCTACTGTATTCGAAGATGAAGATCCTAGTATATTTGATTTGATTTGTTTTTTTTACGGTTTATCGACTTTTTTCAGGTTATTTAAAACCAGAACAGTTTTACATTGTACGAATTTCTTGGGAGATAAAAATTTGCTGATACAAACCCTAATACTTAACCTATAGCTGGGGGATAAGAGGTGGAGTCCTACCTTTCCCAAGTACATTTGCGCTTAAGTGAATATAAAAAAAAACAGACTGGAGGTCGATTCTCCGATTTCCAAATTATTATCCATAACATCACCCGCACATCCAAACTTATAGCTTCTGGTATGTTCAAGCGGTTATCCATCTAGGTAGAGACCAGGGTCGACATTACTTAACTTCATGGTCGTACGAGAACCAATGTTTCAACGTAATATGGTCGTAAACAGTACATCCTAGTGTGTATGCCTAAGAATATAACTGTAACGGGGCAGATAGTTTTTGGGACCGTGGTATTGAAACTTGAAGTTTGACATGATAATAAAGAAACAAAATATTATTTTCCAAATCGTAAACATTTTTTTGAGAAAACGAGTTTAAGTTCAAAATCGTAGCCTGGGTATTTCATCCCGGTGATCAGTAAAATCCTTAGAGCACAGCCTTATCAAATTTAAAATTTATTGAAGCTTTAAAAATTGTATACGGACAAGATGCATGGTACAAGCACATTATTACTAAATCATCGTGCTATCGTTTACTTCAAAGGGAAATTATACTGAACAATTTAGCTATATTATGATGCAGTAGTTTTAGTGTGATTTTAAATAAACAATGTAAATTTGAAACATTTTGTCTTATAATTTGTACCCAGCAGTATTGTGGTGTTATATACACTTATATCTAAATTTTATTAATTACTAGCAGTAGAGCCCGTCGTTGCCCGGGGATGTAACAGTAAGAGATAGATCAAGTATCGACCATCATAAAGACTGAAAAATAAAATTGACAAAGATTATTGTTTAAGATTGACGTACACGCATGTCTTAATTAGTTTTTTTTTTTTTTTGTTGTTTTTTGGGGTTTTTTTACGAATTGGTCAAACCCAAACTAAAACAAAAACATTCTTTTCAATCATTATGATTCTATCGATTGAATAGAATTTTATTATAAACAATTGTCTTATAAATGGAATTTTTAAAGCATTCTGAATGTAAAAATAAAGAAAAAAGTGTGCAAGACAATAAGAAACACTACCTGCCAAAAAAAAGTGAAGTTTTGTTGAAATCGGTTGAAAAATGTAGGAAATCCGATCCTATATATAAACGAACACGCACACACACAAACAACCTAGGTTTTATAATAAGTATAACTCGATATGAGTTGTTCCCCTTTCATTCTGGCAAGAGAATCGTGTTTTATCGTGTTTTCAAATTGATTTCGTGCAAAAACAATTGTGTTTTTCCAATTTTTGGCGCTGTTAGAACCACCGCAAGGTAATTTTACGCAGTCCTGTTTTGTTGAAATCAGTTGAAAAATGTAGGAAATCCGATCCAATATATAAACGTACACACACACACACACACACACACACACACAATCTGCGTTTTATAATAAGTAAGATCTAACAAATGATCTAAAAAATTTTAATCACTGAGTAGTCTTTTTGTAATCTTTTACAATTTTTTCACCTTTTTTACTTACCGGATACAGTAAAAAGAAATGAATAATTTGTAAGAAATGACCTGCGGAAATTAGGTATTTTTGTACATTTTTTCAGACGCTATTTAAAACTAAATACTCAAAAATTAGTAAAAGCCATAAATCTAACTTTTGGTGTCAGTACTTAATACATGAAACCCCAACTTTGACATCGAGTGTAAAGGGGAAAAAATCAATCTACTGTAATGTGTAAGCGCGTACGATATTAGTCATCTGTGGAAGCTGTTGTAGATGATTTGAATTCAATGACATGATGTACATATGCGTATTTATGCGCGAGAGTGTGCGTTGCAAATTTATGTAATTAATTTGGTTCTGATGTGTAATTTCGTTCTGTGGTGCTTTAAGATGGCAGCCAGCATCGGAGAACTGATAAAAATCATCCCAACTGAGACTGGGCTATCTAACTCTTTATATAGATATCTTCTTGAACAAAGATACGTTTGGGAATTGCCGCTTGAGTTTTGATTGGCTCGTAGGTCTGTGACGTCAAATACTTGTTGGTACAGATCTTGTTTCTCATTGGCTCGTAAAAATATGACTTAACGATTTTCTTTGTTCAGTATATTCTGAATCTTTGCCTATTTTTAACAATGCTTGAATTTTCTTTGCCTTGAATTTTCTTGCTTTAGTCATCACTATAAATCATTTATTTTACAAATATTCATTGATCCTTTGGTAGCGCACTAAAATTATTGGTGAATGTTAATTACATGGAGTAAAGATTTCTTTTAAAATACATTGTCCCTTCAGGACATAGGCGATTATGGCTCTCCACAGCTTTATTTTCTTTAATATATTTATTTGGATTGATTGATTTTTTTTTTTTACATCTTACCAACTCGTTGTACGTTATTTAAAGCTGAAATTTATTTTGGATTGTAATAATTTTTCGAATGAATATTAATAATTTTCTCGTGATTAAGAATGATTTTTCCAGATACAATTCCTATAATTTAATCCATAGTAGCGGAGGAAATAGATTATTTATTTCGAAATATAGAGTGGTTCTCCACTGAATTCTCCATGGTTTAGAATTTAGAGTTTTCCTTCTATGAGATTGGTTGTCACCCACGGCTACAGATGTGTATGTGATAGAAAAATTAGTCCATTGGAGAGTCCTTTTTTTATTTTTATTTATTTATTTATTTATTTATTTAGAAAATCCCCATATAACAAGGGAATGTTTTGTTGATCTTTTCTGTTAATTCACCCCAAATGTAAATGAAAAGTTACTTAGCGCAAATATTAATTCAGCACAAGAAATTATAAATTTGAAATCAAAGTTTTTTTTATCAAATTTTTGACACTCTTTTGATATTATAAATTTCAAATCAATATTTGTTTAGCTTGCCTCACAACAACTCCAACCCTGAAAATGAAAAATTACCAAAAATCAGGGAGTTATTCATATTTTGTAAGTTCAGATGATATTCGCGGTATTTACAACAATTCTTTTACAATTAAAAGAAAACAATCGTTTTTTTTTTTGTTTTTTTTTTTTGGCTTGTTTATCGGGTTGAGCGCGGATGCAGACCCCCACACTTAGAAATATCGCACCCGAATCACCCACATTTAGCGCAATCTCAAAAGTCAACCCAACCGGAGTGCAATGATAGGAGGAATTTGTTGTGAATTTTAGAAAAAAAAAATATATATATATTTTATTTTTGCGTGAATTAATATTTTTAAATGAATTAGCAGAAAAGATCCTGTTTTGGTCAACGAGCTAATTCGCCATTTTCTTCTGTAGCCAAAGGGACAAAGCTGAATCAGTTCAACGTTTATAGATAAGAGCGATGATGCGTTCATGTCTTTGGTCCTAATCGCCTATCGCATTTATCTTCCTTTTAATGTTTCTCTAGAATATTAGATACTCTCTAAGATGGCTTACGGCCATATCACGTTGAAACACCGGGTCTCATAAGATCACCGAAGTTAAGCAACGTCGAGCTTGGCCAGTACTTAGATGGGTGACCGCGTGAGAATACGGAGCGCTGTACGTGTGGCTGGTTTAATGGATAATGGTTCGGAGAACAGAGTTCCAATTCCCGTGGAGTTTATTACATTCATTTACACGCAAATAGCCCTGCGAACGGCATGAATCTACCTCTTCTCTCTCCAGCTATGAGTTAAGTAGTAGAAGTTGTATCAGTAAATCCTTATTATCTCCAAAACTTCTGACAATCTAAAAAATATTTTCTGACTTTAAAAAGGTTGATAAGCCGTAAAATACAAATCAGTTTAAGCTTTTGAAATGGCCCGTCATGCTATTGCTAATAGAATTTTTTTTGCTTTGTAGACTAACCGCTATCAATTCAGTTGTCCGTTGGTAAATTTAAAAAGAATTTTAAAAGTGAAAAAAGCTATATCGTAGGGCAGCTATTTTTATGGTCCTCGCTTCGAGTGGGTGATCTAGTCCGTGATTTAAAACTTCCCATCTCTCCGTGTAATGCTGGAATCAGTCAAAACCATTCCAGAATACGTTTCATAATGTCTTCTTCCTTTTATACTTTATAATTGATTTCCAATTTCCTTAAATTCAGAATTCTATACAGGGACTCAGCAAAAGTCACGCGCCGCGTTGTGTGACATCTCAGCTTCATATTTGCCAAACTCACGGTTAGTTTTATAGATATCTCTGTTTTGCCCCATGCGTGGGTATAAGTGTATATTTATCTGTGTTGTTCTTGAAATGCAGAAGTGTGTGTGTGTGTGTGTGTGTGTGTGTGTGTGTGTGTGTGTGTGTGTGTGTGTGTGTGTGTGTGCGTGTGGTGGAGAAAAAAAGGCAGAATGTGTACGGATGTGTTTTTTTCCGATTCCTATCAAAGTTTAATCTGGATTGCATAAATACATAAACCTACTGAGAAGGGAAACAAATATTTTCAGATAAAAAAAAATGCATGAGATAATGAAGACAGAAACGTGAAAGAGAAAGAAAGAAAAGAAAAAAAAGAAAGAAAGAAAGAAAGAAAGAAAGAAAGAAAGAAGGCAAAATTGATGGTATGGAATTAGAAAGAAAGAAAGAAAGAAAGAAAGAAAGAAAGAAAGAAAGAAAGAAAGAAAGAAAGAAAGAAAGAAGGCAAAATTGATGGTATGGAATTAGAAAGAAAGAAAGAAAGAAAGAAAGAAAGAAAGAAAGAAAGAAAGAAAGAAAGAAAGAAAGAAGGCAAAATTGATGGTATGGAATTAGAAAGAAAGAAAGAAAGAAAGAAAGAAAGAAAGAAAGAAAGAAAGAAGGCAAAATTGATGGTATGGAATTAGAAAGAAAGAAAGAAAGAAAGAAAAAAAAGAAAGAAAGAAGGAAAATTGATGGTATGGAAAGAAAAAAAGAAAAACAGAAAGGAAAAAATGATGGTATGGAATTAGAAAAAAAGAAAATACAGAAAGGAACAAATAAAATAAATAAATAAATAAAGAAAAAAGAAAGAAATAAAGAAAGAAAAAACAAATAAAGAAAAAAAATGGTAAAGAAAGAAAGAAAGAAAGAAAAAAGAAAGAAAGAAAGAAAGAAAAGAAACAAATAAACAAACAAACAAACAAAATTGATGGTAAAAACTGAAAGTAAGAAAGTGGAAAAATTCGAAAGAAAGAAAGAAAAATTCAAATTATGGAACAAGGAAAGTTTGGAAAAAGAAAAAGAAAGAAAGAAAATAAAAGAAAAAAAAATTGAAGGCAAGGAATTAGGAAAAAAGAAAAAAGAAAAGAAACAAAAAAAAAGAAAGAAGGCAAAACTGATGGTAGGAAAGAATTAAAGAAAAATTCGGGAAAAGAAAGAAAGAAAAAGAAAGAAAAAAGAAAGAAGGCAAAAAATGGTATGGAAAAGAAAAAGAAAACACAGAAAGGAACAAATAGAATAAATAAATAAATAGAAAAAAAAAGAGAAATACAGAAAGGAACAAATAAAAGAAAGAAAGAAAGAAAGAAGAAAGAAAGAAAGGAAAGAAACAAAGAAAGAAAGAAAGAAATAAACAAACAAACAAACAAGACAAAACTGAAAGTAAGAAAGTGGAAAAAATTCGGAAAGAAAGAAAGCAAAATTCAAATTATGGAACAAGGGAAAGTTTGGAAAAAGAAAAAAGGAAAGAAATAAAGAAAAATTGAAGGCAAGGAATTAGGAAAAATTAAAAGAAAGAAAGAAAGAAAGAAAGAAAGAAAGAATAGTCTTCTTTAAGAGAAAAGGAGAGTAGAGGAAGAAGTAAGGAAGGAAGAAAGAGAGAAAGACTGTGGGGGACAAAGGAGAGATAGATTATAAAAAAGAGGGAAAGGACATGTTATGGAAGCGGGAATAATAATAATAATAATAATAATAATAATAATAATAATAATAAGAAGAAGAAGAAGAAGAAGAAGAAGACATTCGGGTCTGTCTTCCGAAATCGCATTACCTTTCCATCGCCTTTTGCGAGTACGATCATTTAAAAGTACAACCGTACTCTTAGCTGCAGTCTGTGCCGTCACAAAACAAGTCGGGTGTGGCCGGACTCGTCTCACAATTCTTGAAACGCAATCTTTCCCCTGAATTGCCACTGCCGCTGCGTTTGACGCCATTTCCTTCCCCCTATGCATCGACTGCTATTGTTGCCGCCCGCTGCAAGCAGCGACGGACAGTGTGCATCTACACCGACTCGATGTTCCACTGTTGACCAGTTAATAAGCCTGCTGACTGACCGACCAGCTAGTGGGGTTGGGTATAGCGGGGAGCGGCTAGGAATGTTGCAATTTCTTCTGTAAGGTCAGGAAAGGAAGAGAAAGCAAGCAAGAATTGAGGTGCTGCTTATCGTGTCTTTCGTACGCTCTTTTTTCTATTTTCTTATTTATTTACTAGCCTGCAAGTCCGGCGATGAAACATTGCTTAAGAAAGGCAGCTGCTAGGCACCTTCTAATGTAATATGAGATTTGATTTCGCACACTTGCAATGAAGCGCTAAAAAAGACCAAAAAAAAAAAACAACTCAGCGTTGTAAATACATATCGAGAACGCTGCAGCTTATTCAAATAGTTCGAACAAAAAACTATTCTCGTTAAACAGAGGCAGGGTACAAAAAATAAAATGTCGGGAGAATAAATTAGATGTTAAATATGTTTTAAAATAGAAGGTTGTTGTTGTTGTTGTTGGTGGTGGTGGGGGGTCTAATCAGATATTAAAAGTAGAAGGGCATAATAAGATATTAAAGGAGGGTTAAACCGAAGGCTAAAAATGAAAGTTAAATACAAATATTACAAGAGGGCGTGAGGTGTTAAATCAGAAGTTTTAAATAATTTCTGATTCTATAAGTTTTTCTCTGATCCGCTTATACAACCGATTTTTGTCAATCTATTATCCTACTGCATATATTGATTTGATTTTAAATGCACAATGTTCGTACTTAATTTCTACAATGGAATCTATAGCCTTTTTAAAGCATGTGTGTATTTGTGTGTGGGGGGGTGCAAATATATAGAAAAATAGGAAAGAACACGTTAGGTAAATAACCCGAAGTTCTTTAGTATTTTTGTTTTTATTTAAAAAAAAAAAAAAAAAAAACAGTACATAAGTAGAGCCTAAATTAAAATTATTTTTTAAAAATATGATTCCTTCGCTACATAAGAGTTCTCATGTTTCAAAAACGAGAGCCAAAAACTTCAATATAATTATTAAAATTAAATTGAATTAAAGTATCAAGCTCTGTTTCATCCTCAAGCGAAATTTTAGGAATAACTAATCTTGAAATTTACGCATCTTTATAAGCATGTTGATACGTAAAATTAATTACTATGGAAATGGCTGAAGCAATTATTTCAATAAGGGATAAGGGAAACAATTTGTAAACATATTTGTTAAACAATTTGTATATATATATATATATATATATATATATATATATATATATATATATATATATATATATATATATATATATATATATATATATATATATATATGTATATATATATATATATATATTGTATAAATATATATATATTTATAAAAGATTTTTTATATATATATATATATATATATATATATATATATATATATATATATTGTGTGTATTTAGGCAACATTTTTCATTAATGCATGTTTCATTAAATAATATGGACAAGTTTTGTCTATTTTAAGTAAAGTCCTTTCATATTGTCGAATAAGCTTTTTAGCATTATCACTGAAACACGAAAGAAAATCACCATGTTGACACATGTTTTTATTGTTAATCCTGTTAAAGCTTTCGGCTTACATAAGCCATCATATAAATTTATCGTTGCATAGCAATCTTCCATGCAAACAAAACTATCATTATTTCAATGTCCGCATAACCAATCTAAAACAAAAATTACCATCTTTATTATTTAATTTATTATATAATTTATTATTTAATTTATTATAACGTACTTGTAATTTTTGATGATGGCTTATGTAAACCGAAAGCTTAGACAGGTTTAACAATAAAAACATGTGTCAACATGGTGATTTGCTTTCGTGTTTCAGTGATAATGCTAAAAAGATTATTCGACAATAAGAAAGGAATTTACTTAAAATAAATAGACAAAAACTTGCCTATATTATTTAATGAAACATGCATTATATATATATATATATATATATATATATATATATATATATATATATATATATATATATATATATATAAAGAGTTCTAATATTTATTTTGAAAAGTAATCGCAGTAAAGTTTTGGGAAAATGTCATAACACAGCTCAATGCCGTTGTCATAAACTGAAGCCAAGAAGGCAGTCTTCTGTTTAGTTTTCAGTTCTAGTCGAAAGTGAGGGGTTCAAATGCCCAGCTATCCCTCTAGTGTCGTGGTCGAGTCATATTTCAAGTCTACATGCCAGAACATTCAAACAATCTCTGTTGAACTTGTTACAGAGAAAAACGAATATATTATTAATAATAATAATAATCAACAAATCCAAATCAAATTGTAGTTGGAGTGTTTAAAATGACTAGAAAAGATCCGAATAGATACATTGAAGGGATTTGTGGTAACCCAATCCTTAAAGAAATACAAAAAATGTACTCGGAAATACAGCCCACACCTTACGAAGGGATTTATCTATGTACATGTTTGATCATAGGTTTGATTTGTTTTTGTTTTTTTGTTTTTATTTCTTCAAAAAATGCTCAATGGAAAATGTCATGATGCCATTTCTGACCTTAGGTCTCTGGTCGAAACCCGAAAAGAAAAGAGTATACCCCAGAAACCAAAGGAAATAAAATAATATTTACACTATTTACATTGTTCGAACTATTGTCCTCAACTTTATTCACGACGTTTCGGCCGTTGTACGCCCCGGCCATCGTCAGGCGATATACTTTGGAATTTCGAATGGAACGCTTTATTTAGTCCACAGTGATAGATTGTTCTAATTTCAAGCGCCATTTTTTTCTCGATATACCAAAGGCACGTGGCCCGCTGGATTAAAGTAATCTGAAAAGTGATTTGAACGAAACAGCTGTGAGTTCAATACCTGATCACAGCAGGGATGAACAAAAAGAGAGGTAAGTTACTAAAGGAAATTAACTGAAACTGCGATACCCAGGAAATACATGGCGCGTGGAATTAGAACAATTTACCCAGGTGGACTAAATAAAGGGTTCGGTTCTAAATTCCAACGTATACCACCTGAAGAAGGCCGGAGCGTACGACGAACGAAACTTCGGGAATATGAAAATAAATATGAGGACGACAGTCCGAAACATGTAAACAGTGTAAATAGTTAAAACGCCTCATATCAGAAATATATACAGATAATAATAATAATAATAATAATAATAATAATAATAACAACAACAACAGTAGTAGTAGTAGTAGTAATAATAAATACAACAGACCAGAGATTCCAAATATTCAGAGATATGGTAAGAATTGAAATTAGACCATATCTCGACCAAAATATTAGTGCCAATGTCAGCATGGATATCAGATGATTAAAGATTAGAAATGTAAAAAGTCTCTATGGTGGTAGTAAATTTCTGTAAATATAGTATGGGGAGGTGGAAAACTACATTATGGATGCATCAGACCAAAGGTACTGCCACTTCCAAACATTTGAATATCCGGCGAGGAATCTTTCCAGGAGACCCTCTGACGCCCATTCGGATTTCTCTACCTCTACCCTCTACTTTCGCATGAACTGAATAGTAAAAAACGATATTATCACAAAGAAGGAAGAAAGAATTACCGATACACACTCAATGAATCTCGATATTGTCACAAAGAAGAAGGGAAGAATTATGGTAATACACTGAATAGATCTCGATATTGTCACAAAGAAGAAGGGAAGAATTATGGTAATACACTGAATAGATCTCGATATTGTCACAAAGAAGAAGGGAAGAATTATGGTAATACACTGAATAGATCTCGATATTGTCACAAAGAAGAAGGGAAGAATTATGGTAATACACTGAATAGATCTCGATATTGTCACAAAGAAGAAGGGAAGAATTATGGTAATACACTGAATAGATCTCGATATTGTCACAAAGAAGAAGGAAGAATTATGGTAATACACTGAATAGATCTCGATATTGTCACAAAGAAGAAGGGAAGAATTATGGTAATACACTGAATAGATCTCGATATTGTCACAAAGAAGAAGGGAAGAACTATCGAAACACATCTCGTTATTTTCAAAAAGAAAGGAAGAATTGTTGAAACACGCTCAATAGATCTCGATGTTGACAAAAGAAGGAAGAAAGAATTACCAATACACACTCATTAGATTTCGATATTGTCTCAAAGAAGAAAGGAAGAATTGTTGAAACACGCTCAATAGATCTCGATAATGTCACAAAAAAAGAAAGGAAGAATTACTGAGACACACTCAATATATTACGATATTGTCACAAAGAAGAAAAGAACAATTACCGAAACACACTCTATACATCTCGATATTGTCAGAAAGGAAAGAAGAATTATCGTAATACACTGAATAGATCTCGATATTGTCTAAAAGAAAAAAGGACGAATTACCAAAAGAGACTAAATCGATATTGTCAGGAAGAACAAAAGAAGAATTACCGAAACACTCTCAATGGATCTCGATATTGTCACAAAGAAGAAAGGAAGAATTATCGTAATACACTCCATAGATCACGATATTGTCAAAAGGTTGAAAGGAAGAATTAGCGAATCAAGTCAATATATCTCTCGATATAGTCACAAAGAAAGGAAGAATTACAAATACACACTTAATAGATCTCGATATTGTCAGGAAGAAGAAAGGAAGGATTACCGAAACACACAATGGTTCTCGATATTGTGACAAATAATAAACGGAGAATTACCGATACACATTCAACTGGTCTCGATAATCTCACAAAGAAGAAGGGAATATTACTGAAATACACACAATGGATCTCTATATTGTCGGATAGAAGAAAAGAAGATTTACCGAAACACACTCAGTGGCTCTCGATATTGTTACAAAGAAGACACGAAGAATTACCGCAACAGACCCAAGATATATATATAGTCAAAAAGAAGAAAGGAGGAATTAACGAAACAAATTCAATGGATCTCGATATTATCACGAAGTAAAAAGGAAGTACTACCGAAATATACTCAACGGTTCTTGATATTGTCACAAAGACGAATTGAAGAATTACCGAAACACGCTCAATAGATCTCGATATTGTGACATAGAAGAAAAAAAGAATTTCCGAAACAGGCTAATAAGATATTGTTAAAAGAAAAAGAATTATCGAAATACACTGAATGGATCGCGATATTGTCAAAAAGGAAGAATTATTGTAACACACACGATGGATTTCGATATTGTCAGAATGAAGACTGAAAGAATTAGCGAATCAAGTCAATAGATCTCGATATAGTCAGAAGCAAGAAAGGAAGAATTAACGAAACACACTAAATGGATCTCGTTATTTTCAAAAACAAAGGAAGAATTACAAATACACACTCAATAGATCTCGATATTGTTAATCAGAAGTAAGGAAGAAATGCCGAAACACACTCAATAGATCAGGATATATTCACAAAGAAGGAAGGAAGGATTACCGAAACACACACAATAGATCTCGATATTGTCACAAAGAATAAACGATGAATTACCGAAACCCATTCAATAGATCTCGATATTGTCACAAACAAGAAAGGAACAATTACCGAAACACGCTAATAAGATCACGATATTGTTAATAAAAAGGAAGAATTTCCGAAATACACTCAATGGATGTCGATATCATCACGAAGAAGAAACTAAGGATTACTAACACACACAACAGATCTCGAAATTGTCAAAATGAAGAAAGAACGAACTGCCGAAACACATTCAGTATATCTCGATATTGTCACAAAGAAGAAAGGAAACACTACAGAAACTCACTCAATAGATCTTGATATTGTCACAAAGAAAGTCAGAATTACCATAGTACACTCAATAAATCTCGATATTGTCACGAGTAAGATAGGAAGAATTACTAACACAGACATTAGATCTCGATATTGTCACAAGCAAGAAAGGAAGAATTGCCGAAACACACTCAACAAATCTCAATATTGTCACAAAGATTAGGTGACTGGAGCAAAATAATTGTATAAATATTTAGGAGTCGGTGAATATGATGTGATACAATATACAATACCAATGAACGAATGAGTTAGAAAACAATACTACAGCCATGTCTGTCTGGTTTTAAATCCCGAATTGAATTCATAAAACAGAATATCATCCATAAATACTTTGTCTGTCCTTGTGGTGTAATACCGTTTAAACATCCTTAACTGGGCTATAGGTAACATTAAACGAATGAATATCATAACGACAAAACTTCTCACTTCCCATCGCATGCATGCATCACCCTAAGACTGATGTTGATCGTCTGTATTTGTCCAGATCCTGAAGAGGCAGAGGATTAGTTCAACCATGACTATCTTCCAAAACACCAACAATCGGTTTTCAAATATATCAGGAATCTACAGTAGACTGAATGATGATCTGTGTCAAAGAATAGGAAATAGATTTGAAACTTTATTCATTAACAAATGAATCCAACAAATTCAAACGCGAATTTCAAGAATTTGAAGAAGTGTAAGTAACATAATACATCCACTACAACGGCAAAAAATGAAAAAAAATAAAGCAAATGCAAATGGAATTTACCAAATGCAAAATCTATGACACAATAAGCTTCTTCATGGTCAACATTCGGCCGGTACCAAACAAGCTGATGTAAAAATGCATCACTTATTACGTAGTGCAGGGTTAAAATCTGAATCCGAAGGCTTTATTCTTGCTGCACAGGACCGATGCTTTCTAATTTGAAATTACCAAGCCCACATGCTGAAAAATTGTGATAACCCAAAATGAAGATTCTGTGATAAATATCCAGAAACAATTGGCCATCTTGTATCATGTTGCAGAGTGTTAGCACCCACTGAATGTACAACTCGGTATGAATGGGCCAATATCTGCACTGGAAAATATTCTACTTTTATGGTAATTATATACACAGACATGACAATCAATGTAAAATATGTTTGATCTTAGTTTTTTGTTTGTTTCTTTGTTTTGTTCTTTTTTCTTGTTTTTTTCTTTTTGTTTTGTTGTTTTTGGGGGGTTTTTTGTCTTTTTGTAATCGTTAGAAAATACCATGAAACTATTTATGATCTTAAGTGTCTGGTTGGGATCCAGAAACAAATATGTATACAGCAGAAATCAAAGGAAATAATAATAATAATAATAATAATAATAATAATAATAATACAACCACGCCTAATTATAGATATAGGTCCTGTTACAATACAAGACACACAGACAGATCAATCAAAAAAGCTAATCGCCCTGACATCGTGATTAGAGACCCCAAAAATAAAATGTACCTTCTTATTGACAAGGCAGTCCCTACAAACTATAATGTGACTTTGAAGATTTTCACAAAACTATGAAAATACAAGAATCTCGAAATCGAAATCTCAAAAATGTGGCACATGTGGACATCAACACCTCCAGCTGTAGTTGGAGCCCTCCGACTAATTGGAAAATATCTCAGCAGACTCATTGAAGCGATTCCTGATTGCGCATGCCTTAAACAAATGTAAAGAATTGTACTCACAAGTACAGCTAACACTTTACAAACGGCTTTATCTCTGTAAAATATGTGTGATCTTAAGTGTTTTTTTTTTCTTAAAACATTCTGTGGAAAATGTCATGATGCCATTTCTGATCTTGGATCTCTGGTTGGGACCCGGAAAGAAATGAAAATTAATAATAATAATAATATAATAATAATAATGGCAATCAATAATGAAAATTAAATAATAATAATAATAATAAAAATAATAATAATAGCAATAATATTAACAATAATCTCATCACTAATAATAGCAATAATAATAACAAATAATGGATAATAAATTAACAATAATAACAATAAAATTAACTACTAATAATAGTTCAATATTAGCATTTTACTAACAATAATATTAACAATAATAACAATGCTACTACTAATAATAGTTCAATATAGTTTTAACATCTTGAACTGCACTCTAAATGACAAATCTTCTTTCTAAGCATAACATGCATCATCCAAAGGCCGATGTAGACTGTCTATACATACACCGTAAAATATGGCGGAAGAGGTTTTATTCAGCTAGAATTGTCATACATGACAACTATTGGCTTACTATATAGATGAAAACAGCAAAGGAATGGATGATACAATTAGTCAAGCAGCAAGAAAACAGAAAGAAATAATATTCAATCGTGAAAGAAGGTCATAAATACAAACGAGATTTACATTTAGTAGATTCTGTAGAAAACCAAGATAGAACCCAAGAACCAACTGTTGCAGTAAAATTATGAAAAAGAAAGCCAAGGAAAAATCTCTTAAATAGATGAAACAACTCTGGCAAGACAAACCTCTGCATGACCAATATCCAGAACGAGGCTAATAAAGCTGATGTTGATAAAGTTAGCCATTATTGATGGTTACGAGCATCTGGATTAAAAGCTGGAACGGAAGGCTTTATTCTTGCAGCGCAAGGCCAGAGTCTTTTCACTAGGAACTTTCAGGCTAATATAATACATAATAATGTGGATCCAAAATGCAGGCTCTGTGACAAATATCAGGAAACCATAGACCATCTAACCTCAGGATATTCTTTATTTCTGCCAAATTAATATAAAAATTGTAACGATAGAGTGGGGCAATATTTAGACTGGACAGTGTGCAAGCACTTTGAAAAAGATGTTAACAAACACTGGTATGAACATCACCAAGCACCGGTTACAGAAATAGAAGACATCACAATTCTATGGGATTACGCCATCTTTACAGACAGGAAGATTGAAACAAATAAGTCGGACCGAATTGTCAAAAACCGAAAAGAAAAAAAAATTGCCTACTAATCGATATGGCTTGCCCAGTGAACTGTAAAATACCAACCAAGGAATTTGAAATACTATCGTTGTATAAAGACTTGGAAATCGAAATAGAAAAAATGTGAAAATTGAAAAACAAAAATAGTATCAGACATAGTAGGTGCTCTTGGAATGATAAAAAAAGGAACACAACAACACATTGAAAAAAAGTCCCTGGAAATCCCAGCTTAAGAGAAATACAAGAAATTGTCTTGATAATTACAGCCCACACACTAAGAAGAACTTTGTCCATGTAACGCTGGTGATGTTATGGAAGTTAGAAAAACAAATCATGAAATGTAGCCATAACAACAAACTACTACTTGCTTTAGGTCTTCCCGCAGACTTGGTAGGTAGTGTTGACCAGAGCAGAAATCGAAATATAATGATGAAGATGTTAATAATAATAATAATAATTTCTTCTTTTTTTTTTTTTTTTGCTTATTTTTTCAGAAAATGCTCAGTGGAAAATGTCATGACGCCATTTCTGATCTTAGGTGTCTGCTTGTGACCCGGAAAGAACTTAGTATAGACCAGAAATAAAAGGAAGTAATAATAATAATAATAATAATAATAATAATAATGTCCCGAACACGCAAAAATGAATATACACACATTTATAACAAGGTCGCAACATATGTGCACCGGAAGATATACAAGAATCATAAAATCGTATGACCACCAACCAGACACAGTTACCCAAAATAACGATGTAACTATCCTCTGGGACATGTCAATTCAAACTGAAGAAATAAAAGCCAACAGATGTGGTATCATAAAAGACTAGAAATTCAGGAAGTGTATGCTTATTGACATAAAAGTACCATCTGGGAGAAACACCTTTATGAAAATTATGGAGAAATTGTCTAAATACAAGGACCTGGAGATTAAAAAGATGTGGGGAATGAAGACTGAGACTGTAACAATAGTAATCGGAGCACTGGGCCTCGCGAGAAAAGGAAGGGACTATTTTACTAACAGTTTCCCAGGTAACATCAACATACAAGTTGCCCAGAAAATCGCCCTACAACGAACATCCCAAGAAAAATGCTATCAATTAAACGACAATTCTTCTATAGGGACTAAGAACCATAGCTTGAAAGTGGCTCTATAGGATATAAAGCAGGAAACATAACATACACAAATAATAATAATAATAATAATAATAATAATAATAATAATAATCCTTACTTATCAAATACAAATATCTCTTTAATATGAGGAAACTGAAATAATATTCGTAAAATATCTAACTATATATATATAAAGTCGAAACTAACCAAGATTTGGAAAAAGTACAAATTAAAGTCTTGTAATAAACCCATTCTGATCCTGGAATTAGATTCCGCGTAAAAAATTAACTCTACAAGTTTGTTTTCAAGAATTCCAAATTTAATTCCAAATTGTGATAGATCCATATCAGTGGTACAAAAATATTCCCTGGATGATACTGATTCAGATAATATATGGTTTTACGGGTGTAACTAAAGCTTTCTTTTCATTTTTTTTTTGGGGGGGGGGGGGGTAAGAGCCACCACCGCTATTAAACACACACACACACACATACACACACACACACACATACACACACACACAGAGTCCATATTTTATATTAAAGATTAATGCTCAATTTTACACGGATTTCTTCTTTTTTTTCTACGATATTGAATTTCTTTCTCGTTCACACCTGGAAATGTTGCGTAGCGCAAGCGCTATCAGGCTGGAATCGGTAAGAAGAAATGAAAAATTTCCTTAGTTCTAATGCTCTTGGGGGAAAAAAGGTATAAACCAAATATCTCCGTGTACTCTGAACCCAAATCTCACTGTTTGATAAAAAAAAAACCTGGTTAGAAACGAAGAAAAGAATACGTGACATCTGTCCTCCTATGCTGAACAATCTCCTTAGGGATGAAGAAGAGGCAACAACAGAAATGTGGTTCTACAGAAAGATGCTGAGGATACCAATGACCGAACATGTGAGCAACGATGAAGTTTTAGAGAAAATGCAAACAAAAAGGAAACTTATATTTAATATCAGCAAGAGATAGTTGAAATTTATGGGGCACGTACTGAGGAAGGAGGGCTTGGAAAACCTGATACTCACAGGAGAGATAGAGGAAAAGAGGGAGAGAGGAAAGCAGCGCGTAACATACTTGATGAGCTTGAGTAAATGGATGGTAGAAGAGGATTTGGAAGAAATAACAAAATGACAAAACTTATTAAGAGCTACAAGAGACAGGAAGATGTGGAGGGCCATGATCCCCTACGTCCTTAAGGGACACGGCACATAAAAGAAGATCTCCAGATTTTTTGACAAAATCCTTCGTCGTTAGGTAAAAGGACAATGAATGAATAAACATTTAATTGCCATAGAACGACTAAGAGTAAAAGCTTATTTCATCCAGAGATTGGTGTGTGTGTCTCTGTGTCTGTGTCTCTTTGTGTGTGTTGTGTGTGGGGGGGTGAGGGTTGAAACCGGGGTAGCTTGGTAAAAGTGTCATTTCTTTTTTAAAATAATATATATGAATATTACTCCACGGTCTAGGTTTAGATCACTTTCTAAAATCTACTGGAACTGATCAGGGTATATATATATATATATAGTGCTGGCTGTAATAAAATAGTGATCGATGTATAATAGCAGAGCTACAATTTATATTAATAATGAATTAACAATGAATGGATTTTAAATCACTGGTAGCACAAGTCTGAGTTGCATGAAACCGGTCAGCAATATATATATAACAAGTATAGGGACTCAAAAAACTTGACCACTCACCAGGTTGCTAGTAGTACTACTAAGTATAATGACATGAATAACAACTTGTGCAATTTTAGGAATCCAAATAATTGTCTACTACGGAATAATTGTTTGACTAGTTCTGTAGTTTATCTTCGTACTATCTCTCCACTAGAAAACCCAAATATAAGAAAATTTTCTATTGGTAGCACCATGAATCCATTCAAGGAACCGTGAAGGGGGCATATGTAATCTTTTAATGCCAGTAATTATAAGTACAAGACTTCATTATCCAAGTATTTTGGGAGTCTAAAAGAAAAGAATAAAACACCTACTGTTAAATGGAAATTAATCAGGAAAGTCCGAACATGTAACTCTCTATATGCTCCTTGCTGTCTATGCCTTAATGAAAAATTTGAAATAATTTGATTTAAAGATAAGACCCATCTCTTAAATCAAAGATATGAACTAACCGTTAACTGTAAACACCGTTATAAATTTAACTTCTTATAGGGGTTGTAATACTTTCAAGGATAATGATATGTCACTGCATATTTAATAGGTTATTACTTTTATTAGCTGATGTTCCTCCTGTTGATGTGTGTGTGTGTATTGATGTACGTGTACTGTGTTTTTCGTGTCTGCATGTGCGGGTATGTATGTGTGTATGTGTGTTTCTTCTGCTCAATGTATATATGTATACATATGTACGTGTTTTTTTAAAGAAAAAAGGTAAAAAGGAGAAAAGGAGGAGAAAAGGAGAGGTGTGTTGTGTATGTATATTTCTATTTACGTGTACTTCTGTACGTATGTATGTATAAGTTTATGTGTATATATGTAGGGATACATGTATGTGTGTGTATGTATATATATATATGTATGTATATGTATGTGTATATATGTATATATGTGTATATATATATGTGTGTATGCGTGTGTATGTATGTATATATGTATATGTATGGTTGAATGAGTGTGTTCATGTGTATATGCGTATATATCTGTACTTATAATTATAGGTATGTATATGTATGTATATATATATGTGTGTGTATGTATGTGTTGACACATGTGAGCTTGTTTGTGCGTATGTGTAGGCATGTAAACTTTTCTTTGTGTCCATAGGTGCGGGTGTATGTGCCTATGTGTGTATATGTATGTATATATGTATGTGTGTATGTATATGTGTATGTGTGTATGTATATATATATATGTATATATATATATATATATATATATATGTGTGTGTGTGTGTGTGTGTGTGTGTGTGTATATATATATACATGCTTGGATGTGTGCGTACTTATATATGTATATATGTGGATGTGTTGATATGGGTATTTATACATGTTTATATATATAAATGTATATGTATGTTCGTAGGTCTTCGTATATGTATATGTATGTATATCTTAGTGTCTTGGAACGTATCATCAACACTAACTAAAATTTACTTTTGTTTGATAAGGGTTTTTTAATTGCTTATAGACTTAATCAACAATTGTGTCTCGTTACATTTTAAAATTATTATGGACTTTACTGTCCTTTATCGTCAATAAGATAATATTGTTAGAATATGTGTAGGTTTATGCATGTATATATCTATTTATGTGTCTGTATATATATATATATATATATATATATATATGTGTGTGTGTGTGTGTGTGTGTGTGTGTGTGTGTGTGTGTATGTATGGATTTGTATGTGTGTATATATGTATATATATATGTGTGTATTTTAAGTTTCCGTTTGTATGTGTTTTATATAAATATGCGTGTGTTTGTATATGTGTATGTGTGTATATATGTATGTTTGTTTCATTTATATATGTTTATATATATATATATATATATATATATATATATATATATATATATATATATATATACATATATGTATGTATGTATGCATATGTGTCTATATGTATATGTGTATGTATCTATATATATTTATATTTGGTTTGTTTATTTTTTACGTTTCTGTGTGACTGGACATATTTATGCTTGCTTCTGTATATGTATATATGCATATGCGTATGCGTATAAGTATATATGTATGTGTAGATATATATATGTGTATGTGTATATGCATGTATATGTATATATGTGTTTATATGATAATCTGTAGACTTTCTGTGTTTCTGTCTATAGGGAAGAATGTGTGTACACTGTACACATATATCTGTAGATAGTTTTTATTTTATTTTCTTTCACCTACTGTACAGTAGTGCGTATGTAGATATATATGAAATATATATTTTTATATATATTTGTGTTTAGAATTTTTGTTTTTATATATTAGATGGTGTTATTTTTATACGTATATATCTGTTTTAATGTCCTTTATTTCCCAATTGTTTGTTTCTCTGTTCCATTAGACCATTTTTATCTATGTATTTGCCAATATAAGTTATATTTTAATAAGTGGTTAGAATTCATTTAATAACACTTTCAATCTTAAATATTCCTTGGTTGTTGTTACGGAATGTCTATGTCAATGTATGTGGGTGTATGTACGTGTCTTTATCGGTGTCTGTGTGTGTGGTAACTTTCATTGTGTATGTATGTGTTTTTTTCTTGTTGTTATTTATTTATTTTTTTTTTTTTGCAAAGGATCGTGGAGATATTTCCTGTCTCGTCACCTTTTTGTGTGTGTGTATACAGTGTAACCCGGATATAAGAGAGTTGCCGGGACCGGAGAAGAAGTCTCTTATATCCGGGTTTCTCTTATATCCGGGTTTGGTCTATTTTATGTACATTAACACAGGCTCTAATTTGGGACCAGAGAAAATCTCTCTTATATCCGGGTTTCTCTTATATCCGGATCTCTTATATCCGGGTTACACTGTATCTAAATACGTCTGCGTGCTTATGTATTATAATCTGATTGTGTATGTATTGTCTTTTGCAAGATGTCATCCTCCCCTGCCTAAATTTAGAATTCAAATGTATCTATGTTGTCATGAAGCTCAAAACAACAATTGATCTTAACGTTTATTCCAACTTAATTTCAATAAAAACAAAATAAATAGAATAACATATGTATTTTTCTTTTTTCCTCAGTAATTTTATAATTTTAAACTTCATAGAGATTAAATTTAAATTTTAAAATGGGCAATTTTTAATTTTTAATTTCAAATTTTATCGTATAATTTAATACTTATTACTTAGAAAAAATTCTATTTTAGTCTAACCGCAACATTAAGGCATTAAATAGGTATTATAACTTTAGTTCGTTGTCAAGTTTTTTGAATTCTCGTATACTTCTATTTTGATTGGTCATTCCAGCTTATATAACAATGTTTCTCATTGCGAGGAGTGGTTAATTGATTTAAACCTTTTAAATCTTTTTATTCTACATTCAACACCATCACTTGATAAGACACCAGAAGTGTTGAAACAAAATGGCTATTTTTGTAGTGATTTTATGACATATTTATGTTATAATTTTCGAATAAATAATTATATATGAAGAAAAATATACGAAAAAAAACTAAACAAAAATCCTAATATGCAATTATGCTGTTTTAATGGTAAAATAATTGCACATTAGGATTTAATGTTTTAATAATAATGTTTTAATGTTAAAATAATTGCATATTAAGATTTTTGTTTGTTTTTTCCGTATATTTTTCTTCATACTGTCGGATCTATATCCATACATTTACTTATATATATATATATATATATATATATATATATATATATATATATATATATATATATATTTCATTGAATGCGAGAGACAATATGCTTTGATTTAGTTTTTTATACAATTTCTCAAGTGATCTAATTTTTTTTTCTTTTCAGATGATAAATTATATAAAAACTGCATGTTTCTTTTCTCTGAGCGCTTTCGGCTATACACTTAGCCATTTTCAAGGATGAAATTTTTTAACTGTTAAACTATACATACATGCAACAAACTAATTCTTATTTTATAATTTGTGGAATCGGGAAACTATTACACCATCGTGCCTTTTATTTATTTATTTATTCATATTTGTGTGGATGCGCGTGTATGTAAGTTCAGTCGTGAACAACTTCTGTTTCGTGGAGCCATATGTAATAAATTTTAATGACGAATATGTCATCCCAATTACTAATAATCTGATCATACGTTCCTGATAAAAACAACAATAAAAAGAAGAATAACAAAGAAATATTCACGATGATATGTAAAAAAGAATAACATCATAAAATAATAAAGCTGTTAATAAACTGTGAGACGATCAAGGAAAGAAAAACGGAGATTTAAAGAAAAAGAAATGGAAACGGAGTATAAGGAATCAATATAAAGTTGGTGCCTCGTATATATATATATATATATATATATATATATATATATATATATATATATATATATATATATATATATATATATATATATATATATATATATATATATATAGATATATATATATATATATTTTTTATTTATCTATCTCTCTCTTTCTTTCGATATATATATATATAAATATATACATATAAATATATTTTTTGTTTGTGTATATATATATATATATATATATATATGTGTGAATATATAACAGATCACTAGAATATATATATATATATATATATATATATATATGAGAATATATAAAAGATCACTAGAATATATATATATATATATATATATATATATATATATAAGAATGTATTAAAAATGACAATTTTTTTTTTTTTACAACGTTCTTACATGTTTTCTTTACTCTCACTAAATGGAAAAATTAAAGATCGCTAGAAAAACTAAATAAAAAAATTATTTAACTTTTCCTTGCCGAAAGGTATATATATATATATATATATATATATATATATATATATATATATATATATATATTTGGGGCAGCAGATCATTATTCGAACATATATTGTTAAATATAACAAACAACGAATATCTATTATTTGATCATGAGCCGTTGTAACCATCGTATATATATATATATATATATATATATATATATATATATATATATATATATATATATATATATATATATATATATATTTAAACAAACCACCTGACGAGTACTTGATGCTCGAAACCTCAGTAGTGTTCCGGTCAGCGTTCGTATCTTTTAAACATACTAAATCGGTCTACAATGTTCGGTCTTCCTACTTTCTAACGTGTACGATTCTAACAAATATTTCAATGTTTGTTTATTTCGTTTATATATATATATATATATATATATATATATATATATATATATATATATATCGAGTGTGACATATATATTTCCCCATTGTTCATTTTTTTCATAAAATAACAAATTTTATGAATTGGTTATGGAATTTTTTCCGGTTGATCATTATATTTATTAACAATAATTTACCTACATTTACAATTCAAAATGGCCACCCATTCTTTTTACCAAACCTATTAATTTCTTCTCAATTGAAGTGCATGATTTTTTTCACCACCTCTTCGATTAAATTACGCAAAGACATCATAAGAGCTTCTTTCAGGTCTGAGAAACCTGAGTATGAGTTACATGAAACATAGCGCTCAAGTATGGGTCATATCGCAGTTCATAGGATTAATGTCAGGACTTGATGGAAGCCAAAATAACTTTTTCTCTTGTACCAGTTCTGCGTCAAATTGACCGTGTGTGCGGTATCCCCGTCTTGAGCGAAGAAATGGTGACTTCCAAATGCGGCGCTAACAGCTAGGGCAATATATCTCTCTCCAGCATTTGCTGATAAACTCTGTCATTCAGTTTCACTTTTTTCAATGACCACCAATGGCGCTTACGAACCATTACAAGTACCATCGACCCCAAACCTTGATACCAATTGGTTTCAGTCGCTTTATATATTTTTGACACCTTCGGGAATGTGGCGTGAACCTTATATTTTTGGTAGTTGACCACAGTCTCCACGGTGAGATATTTTCTCGTCTGACCAAACGAAGACTTTGTCTGCGGCACGCTGCATCACTTCTAACATTTTCTTCTTTCTGTCAAGCCTTTTTTGCTTGTAGGTACTTGAGAGCAGCTGTCGCCGTTGTATCTTGTATGTTTTTAGCCCTAAATTTCCAATCCTCCTTAGCGACCTATCCGAAATATTCAATTCTTTTGCCATCTTGTTCATGCAGTCTCTTCTTGATAGCTTTGATTCTCCAGGTACGAACTAAACAGTTTCTTCCTGGAATTGGATTTGATGAGGTTTCCTGCTCCTATGAAACATTTTCTAAGCATTAAAAACAGATTTTCAGCAAACATTCAATTATTTTAGCACCTCAAAAATCTTCATAGTAGCCATTTTCAATGCAACAAATTGATCTCAGTTTATCTGAACCACCATATTTAATTAAAGTGTAAACAATAAAACAAAAGAACAGCCTTGAGCAAGGAAGCCTTTTACGATTAGGTATGTTTAAATAACGGGTAAAGTTTTTATGCTTAAATAACTGGTAAATATATATGACGCATATATATATATATATATATATATATATATATATATAGATAGATAGATAGATAGATAGATAGATGTGGAGAGATTCAGATAGATATACATATATATGAAAAGGCTTAGATAGATAGATAGATAGATAGACAATGAATAAGATGATGCAGACAGACAGACACATGACTATGCCAATCTATATCTGTGCGTGTAATGTGCACACTTGTTTACACGTATGTATTCGCCAGTGCGTTTAATTGTACACGTGGGTGAAAAGTCTTTTATTCCGTTTGTTTAGTTTGCATGCGCATATATATATATATATATATAGAGAGAGAGAGATAGATAGATAGATAGATAGATAGATAGATAGATAGATAGATAGATAGATAGATAGATAGATAGATATTTAATTAATATTTATTTGGCCAGCAGCTTTTCTTTTAAACATCTTTCGTTAAATATAAGAGACAAGGAAATTTTAATTAATCTTTTTATTTCGTTTTTCTAGCGTTCTTACGTTTTTCCGTTTGGTGGAAACAAAAGCGTGCCAAAATTGGCCATTTTGTACATTGTCCCAAGCGCTTTCGGCCACTTCTTTAGCCATTTTCAAAGGACTTTTGTTTAGGTGTTGTTAATTTCTCTTCATGTTTTGACAGTTTCAAATGTTTTTTTGTGTGTGTGTGTGTTGTTTTGAATACAAAAAGGATCATTAATTTCGAGCCTTCGTTTGTTGAGCGCGGCTGGAATTCGAGTGAGCAACTTTCTTTTTTGAAAAAAAAAAAACAAACTCTCGACCCTCCATTCGCACTGCTAAATAAGATCAAGCTGATAATAAGAGGGATATATATATATATATATATATATATATATATATATATATATATATATATATATATATTTCTCCATACATATATTCAATGCGCAGACAAGTGGTAGTATTATAAAAGGTGCAAGATAGATTTTGGTGGCAAATATTAATTAGATATATATAATTTTTGCCACCAAAATCTATCCTGCACCTTTTAATTCTACCACTTGTCTGCGCATTGAATATATGTATTGAGGCATTCTGAACAAAATCTAAAGAAGAATCTGCAATCTTTTGGATCCTGACCTGTTAACTCGGCTTCAATGACTTTCTCACTGTGCTAATGTAATTCTCTTGTGTTTTTTTTTTTTTTTTGTTTTTTGTTTTTTTTGTTGTTGTTTTTTTCTGATGAGTTTTCCTCTTTGGTACATCGACTTCATGAATTTAAGATTTGCAACGAGGTTTCAGTATCTTCATCAGTTGAAATTACTACATGTAGGCGAAAGTTCTATTCTAATAGCTTTTTTCTCTCGCACTTCTTATCTGTGTAACTCTCTTCGGGTTTCTTGCTTTCCTATCAACTACAATGTTCAAAAATTTAAATGTAACATAAACTTCTGTCTTTTTGAATTCTGTTGTTATTATTTCACTTTCTCAATAATGATTTCCCGGCTTATTCCACTCTCAGTAACCTCTTGGATCTTCAAAGAAATTGACCAGCCGCCCATATATACAATGTGATATACTAATTTGGATGTAGTTGCGGAGCCGACTGTATATGTTAGACACACGAATAAATCAACATGATATACCCAGAAAAATTAGGAATGGTACGTTCCAATCTGGTGATAAGATCAACAAAACATACGGCTCTGTCATCGCTGAGTACCTTATAAATAATTCAAGCTGTACCACCAATTCCAGCATTGACTCTTTCTTCATCCTTAGTCGTGCTCATGCCTTATAACATTTGAAAGCATTAGAAACGAACTATGTCAGGTCCAGACAGCCCTCCCTCTGTAAACAGAGTGAATGTCTGTTAGGGCTTGACATTATTTTTATCTGGTTGTTCTGAATTTATTTCATCACATTTTTCTCATGTTTTATATTTTATATTGTAATATTTAGTCTTCCCTCGATTTCAGCTCTGTTGAGTGAGGGTGAAACTGGTTGGCTGGTCAATTTTCTTTTTTTTTCTGTTAATTATGAATGGTAAAGCTCATCTTGCCGTATCTATTTACATAATAAAATTGTATACCCCTAAGAAAAATAATGATATATATATATATATATATATATATATATATATATATATATGGAGAGAGAGAGAGAGAAGGGGAATCCGATAAAATGATAGGATAAAGAACAAGTCGGAAACAGATCTTAATCTAACATGTTTCCCTTTATTAAAGCTTCATCAGAGATCAAGATAGAAATTATAAAAAAATGATAAAAAGCAAAGAAACGCAGATTAATGGGATGTTGTGTTTGGTTATTTCTTATTGGTTAGATTCGTGTCACATGTTATGGAGTAAGATATAATATTTAGATATGTCTGTCAAACACTCTCGACACTAAAGTGTGTAAAAGTTAGTAGGTATATATATTGTAATGACCAAGCTATCAACCTGATTACTATCAACAGGTGGCGGTTAAGGATGAATTTGCAGTGTACTAATATGACATAGATTTCGTTCTGCAATGGCAGCGTAAACAGCGGATTAAAGAATATATTTCATGCATTTATGTAGCATAAGGTTATTAGGGTACACATAATGAAATAACGCTATGGAAACATCTAGAGAAAAAAAGTAATATTTATAACTGACCGGAAAGCAAGAAACTGGTTTGCAAATTTTCTTTCTTGAGAACCATCGTTAGTATTATAGATGAATCCATACTTGGAGATTAGTGGGACTTCGATGAAGTTATTTTATAGTCAGTAAAGGAATGCAATCCACAACAAAGTACACTGTAATTAGCAAAGATCATAAACACGTCGCAAACTAACTTGTGTCATCAGGAATTAGGCAAGATTTTAAACAGGTTGCAATCTACCGTATGTACTCAGGCATGAGGAAAGCTGTTAAACACATCGTAATCTACCATATATATATATATATATATATATATATATATATATATATATATATATATATATATTTTTAAATAAAAACAGATCACTTTAAGATTCCATGTGATAAATTATTTTTTTTGCTTCAATCTTTGGAAATAAAGTCTGATGATCCACAGTCCTTTTAAAATGGCTGTGGTGAAATAATTTATTACATGGAACCTTAAAGTGGTCTGTTTTTATTTAAATTATTTGCTCTGGATTTACATTGAGCTTTCTGGATTTTATCCTCCTTGCGTTTACACATACGGATTACCTAGTTTTTCATAAACTATATATATATATATATATATATATATATATATATATATATATATATATATAAATTAACTGATTTAAAATATGTTTTTTTCGCTACATAGTAATAAACATGTTTCAAAAATGGAAGCTAAAAAGTTTCGAATTTAATTTTGTAATTAAATTAAAAACATTAGTTCCATTTCATCCTCAAGCGAATTTTTATTTATAATATTAATGCTCTGGAAATTTACATTGAGCACTATTTTGTAAGAATAAAAATATCAATAAGAACACCGGATTATATATCTTACTGTTCTTTCTTTATACACACACACACACACACATATATATATATATATATATATATATATATATATATACGGGAAATATAGATAAGATGTTAAACACATCGCAATCGACCGTATGTACTCGGGAATTAAGCAATATGTTAAATACGTTGCAATCTACTTTATGTACTCAGGAATTAGAAAAAGGAGCTAAACACGTTGCACTCTAACGTAAGTACTCGAGAATTAGCAAAGATAATAAACGCATTTAAATCTACCGTAATTACAAAATATATTAAACATATCTCCATCTACCGTATGTACTCAGGAATTAGGAACTATATTAAACACGTCGCCATCTACTGTATGTACTCGGGAATGAGTTAAACACATCGCAATCTACCATATATATATATATATATATATATATATATATATACGGGAAATAGCTAAGATGTTAAATACATTGCAATCTACCGTATGTACTCGAGAATTAGGCAAGATGTTAAATACGCTGCAATCTGCTTTATCTAATCGGGAAACAGGTCGCACTCTACCGTATGTACTACTTGGGAATAAGCAAAGATAATAAACGTATTGCAATCTAGCGTATGTACTGAGGAATTAAGAAAGATGCTAAACTTTCCTAATTTATTTTCTTTCTTTGTCTTCGGCTTTACAAACTGCATCTTTGTTGCGTGCCTGTTATCATTATTTCACTCATGGGCATTTAACAAATACATATGCACACACACACACACACACACACACTTACATACAGACACACACATCCGTTCCCACATACGCACACAAACATAGCTCCACCACACACAAAAACACACACACACACGCAAATCACACACACACGCAAATCACACACACACACACACACACACACGCCCGATACCCGCCCGCCCGCGCTCACGACGTTTGTCTCCAGTGCTTACTCAACGTAGAGCTGTGTCTGCTCTTATAAACGCACACACAGACACAAAGTAATTCCGTCAATGCCTTCCATGTGCACGAACACATCTGCTTCACTTTGAATTTGATTTCTCTCTTTTCTCTTTGGAGAGACTGTGCGAAAGAAAGGAGCTTCTGGGAGAGAGAAAATGAGATGAAAGAGAAGAAAAAAAAAGAGTGAAAGATAGTGTGAAAGGCAGTGAATGAAAGAGAGAGAGTGAGTGAGTGAAATATATATTTTGAAAGAGAGAATTACAATGAAAGAGAATGTGAGTAGGGGAAAGAGAGAAAGAGTGAGATTGTAAAAGTGTGTCTCAGAGTGAGAAATAGAGAATGAAAAAGTGAAGGAGATTGTAAGTTAAAAAGAGAGTGACAGATGTCCTTGGAGGATGAAAGAAAGAATAAGTGTAAGAAAGACTGATTGAAACCTGAGACAGCGGGAGAGAGAGAGAGAGAGAGAGAATTAGGATTGAGAGTGAGAAAGAGTGAGTGAAAGTTAGAGGATGAGCGAGAAAGATGAAAGTGAGAGTGAGTGTGTGAGTGCCTGAGTGCGAGAGAATGGAAGAGTGAGAGAGTGCGAGAGAATAAGATTGAGGGAGAGAAAGAGGTAATAGACGTATCGATCTATTGCTTAAATGATTTACTTATATTAATTTCAATCTACAAATATCAGTCCCCCCCCAAATCTATTTTCTATAAGCAATTAAAGATGCGAAAAGGCAATAATGTTGGCATTTGATATTGTATAGAGACAGATATACAATGACAACAACTGGAAATAACTGAGAGAGAGAGAGAGGGGGATGAGTGAGTGTGTGAGTGAATGAAAATGATTGGGGCAGAAAGAGTGTGAGAGTGAGTGTGAGAGAGAGAGAGAGAAAGTTTGAGAATGAATGAAAGAGATTTTAAGAGGGAGTGACTGTGAGAGAGTCATAGAGAGTGAGATTGAGACAATGTGCTACATTGAGCAAGAGAGAGAAAAGTGACATTAGTAGAGATTGTGAGTGAGAGAGTGAAAGCGATTGTGAGAGGCAAAGTGTGAGAGTGAATGAGAGAGTGAAAGTGAGTGGAGGAGAATGAACTTGAGAAAGAGAGAGAATAAAATAGAGATGGAGATTGAATGAGTGAGTGACTGAGTGAGTGAGTGAGGGAGAGAGGGAGTGAATAAAAGAGAGAGTAAAAGGAAGAATGGGAGAGTGAGTGAGAAAGAGTGTAAGAGGCTGCTTGCGTATTTTCAACTAGTGCCAGACATTGGTATTCAAGCCCAGGCAAAAAGACACTATCTTCAATGCTGATTTTCTAGGCAACAAACAAAGCTACCCATACACACACAAACACACACACACTTAACGTAACTCATTCCTTATTAGTTTGTTTATATCAGCCCAGCCGAAGCTAGGCTGATATAAACAGAGATAGAATGATCATAGATTGAAACGGATATGAAGAGATGTTGATGGATAGAGAGATTAGCTGTGGCCGCCGTAGAACTGTAGGTAATAATAGATCGTTGCCACTGGACTGAGTTCGATTCTCACAGGGTACCCCAATCTACTTCTGTATATGCCGTATAAGGGGATCTTTAGATAAGACGAGGTCAAAGAATATAGCAAATTTTCATGAATTTATCCTATTTTTTAATGTCATCCGTGATACACGCTTAGGCAATCATGTATCTTTCTATACATGACTGATTAGGCAGATTGCCATTTCTTTCTGTGGTAGACCAGTTGCCATCCAAAGCCACCTGTTGCAAAAGATGATTGCTTATTGATTATATAAAGATGATGTTACCGGAAATGTTGTTACTTAATGGATCCTTTGTGTTTTTCCCACACACGTCTCCTAAAAGTGAAACCATTGTTTTGTTTATGTTTCATTACATGATCTCTTGCGAATACTGATTATATTTTTTCCTCTCTTTTTCTTTTCTTATGTCTAAGCAGTTACAAACAGCCTGGTGCACTAATGGCCATTTACTTATACAATATCGACAATCACAAAATACCGCTAATAACAGAACGAATAATAGTACATTCTATTGCTGCGAACGCAGCCATAATTCAATGTTTACATTTTTCTCAGCTGAGTTTACATGGATATAAGTTGATTTTATTGACATGGAATTATTCTTCGAATATGCAATGAAGTTATATCAGTAATATGTAAGGTAGAAATGGTTTTATTACTTTTATTATCAGTTTATTTGGTAATGTGAATCTTTTCATGTATGTTATTGGTTATCGGACCGAGGTCGAGGTTAGCCGACCGACAAACATCTCTCAGAGTTTAAGGTTTCTTTATTAGAATGGTAGTATAAGACGACCCCCAATTTGTAAAGATGAGTTTAGGGATTTAAAGGTCGTCTTATACGCGGAAATATACGGCAGTTGTTTCTTTAGCAATTGATAAAAGATAGATAGATAGATAGATAGATAGATAGATAGATAGATATGAACAGATTGAGATAGATAGATAGATAGATAGATAGATATAAACAGGCTGAGATAGATAGATAGATAGATAGATAGATAGATAGATAGATAGATAGATAGATATGAACAGACTGAGATAGATAGATAGATAGATAGATAGATAGATAGATAGATAGATAGATAGATATAAACAGATTGATAGATAGATAGATAGATAGATAGATAGATAGATAGATAGATAGATATAAACAGGCTGAGATAGATAGTTATAGATAGATAGATAGATAGATAGATAGATAGATAGATAGATAGATATGAACAGATTGAGATAGATAGATAGATAGATAGATAGATAGATAGATAGATAGATATAAACAGGCTGAGATAGATAGATAGATAGATAGATAGATAGATAGATAGATAGATATGAACAGATTGAGATAGATAGATAGATAGAAAGATAGATAGATAGATATAAACAGGCTGAGATAGATAGATAGATAGATAGATAGATAGATAGATAGATAGATAGATAGATAGATATGAACAGACTGAGATAGATATGTAGATGGATATAAACAGACTAAGATAGATAGATAGATAGATAGATAGATAGATAGATAGATAGATAGATATAAACAGACTGAGATAGATAGATAGATAGATAGATAGATAGATAGATAGATAGATAGATAGATAGATAGATAGATGTTGACTGAAGTAGATGAACAGATTGAGCGCAAAGAGAGGTTCCTTTCCTTTGGAAAATATTGATTTAAATTAGTCGATGCATGGATCAAAAGCGTGTTCATCTTAATTAATCAATAAATAGAGAAAATCAATAATTAACCCATCGTGTTTGCAAATGCGTTCAGGTTTTCGTATGACTTGGTCGGTGGTTTCTCGTTCAGTGACTTCCGCAGATTAATTGATTGATTGACTGGAATATAGTTCAATACATAACAACATATTCGATCGAAAAGTTAAACACATTCCTTCATGGGGAGGATCAACTAGTTGTAGATACACCTGAGACAAATCAGAGACCTTTCATTTCTCTCACGTCTAAGGATCTCTCTATCTGCCTGTCACAGTTTGGTCACAGGAGGAAAACAGAGATCTCTCGGTCCACTAGATGTTTCTCAACCTTTTTAAGAGCAAATGAAAATATCACGGCTTATTTAGCAAAATTTTTAAAGGGTATATATTTAAATGTTACGAAATGAAACCATAGATTTTTTTTTTTTAAAAATACACACACAAATATGAACTTACGTTATTTCAATGTTTCTATTCAACTATTTGTGCAGCTTATTTAGTGTGAAACTTGTGCCTGGTGTTTTTTTTTTTCACGATTTCTTCAATGTTTGTTTGAATGTGTGATAAGCAGACCGCCATTTCTTCTTCAGTTGAGCGTAGTTTTTCTCGCTTCTATTTCTTATTTTTGATGTAATTTATGGTTGAGGCGCCTTAAATAAGAAACAGAAAATTGCAATAAAATTGATAATGCCTTTTTAATTAATGTGGAATAAAAAGTTTAATGCTTCGTCATTTATTCAAATATTAATTCTATAACATAACTACTTCCACACACACACATACATATATATATATATATATATATATATATATATATATATATATATATATATATATATATATATATATACACAACTATAAGATTGGGGTATACGAAATAAATTCCAATAACCAAAAAATACTATTCTTAAAAAATGCTCAATACAGAGTAAAGCAAATATAATTATTTATTCGAGAATTATAACATAAATATGTTATAAAATCCATACAAAAATAGCCATTTTGTTTCAACACTTCTGGTGTCTTATCAAGTGATGGTGTTGTGTTGAATATATATATATATATATATATATATATATATATATATATATATATATATATATATATATATATACACACAAACATATGTATGTATGTCATGACAATATTTCGCGTTACACTTAAGAGGATCAAGCGGCACATTTTGGCCGTTGAGAATCACTGTACTAGATATATATATATATATATATATATATATATATATATATATATATATATATATATATAATAGATAGATAGATAGATAGATCGTTCCTGGAGACATATTCACTCTTTATCTTTCTCTCACTCTAACTCTCTCAATTTTCCCTTTTCCCCCTCTCGCCCTTTCCCTTTCGTAATAAACGATAATACTTAGGACACTAACACCACATATAAGATTCGACAGCCGCGCGTAGAAGACATAGTCAACTGCTAGAAGTGAGTTAAGTGAATTCCACAATGAATCTCCAACTTTAGAATATCTACCAATCGCCCCACGCGGTCATCTGTTTCGCGAAACGAGACTATGCCTTCGACATAGCCTTGTCTGGGGATCATCTCTGCTCGGAGGCAGAGAGTTTGACTAGCACAGCTGGAGAAGAATCTCCAACTCTAGGATATCTACCAACCGCCCCACGCAGTCAGATTGGCACAAGGCCGAATTTAATGTTGGGTATCCGAGCTCGTAAGCTCGGCCAAAAATTCCCCGTATACCCTGTATAAAAAAAACTGGTTTGGGTAGCTGTTTCCCGAGACGATACTCTGCCTATCGGGGGACCCTCTCTGTCCAAAGGCAGAGAATTTGACCAGCACAGCTGGAGATGAATCTCCAACTCTAGGATATCTACCAACCGCCCCACGCGTACAAATGTCGCACAAGGCCGAATTTAATGTGGGGTATCCGAGCCCGTAGTCTTGACCAAAAATTCCCCGGGGTCGGATAGCTGTCTCCCGAGACGAGACTCTGCCATTCGACATAGCCTCGTCTGGGGATCCTCTCTGCCCGGAAGCAGAGATTTTAACCAGCACAGCTGGAGAAGAATTTCCAACTCTAAACCACGTACAGTGTTCACTACTGCAGTTATGAAATGGGGGCATATCCATTATCGTCCGTAGGTATGCTACAGCACTTTTTAAATTTGCCTTTCAATTTCTCTCTCCTTTTCAATTTGTTCTTTTCTCTCTTTTTCACTTTCTCCTTTTCAAGTTGTTCGCTCTCCCTCTTTACATTTGTCGTTTTCTCCTTTTATATATTTCTCTTTTCCTTCCCAATTTGACTTGTTCTCTTTTCCTCTCCCACTTCTCTCTCTACTTCTCATTTTTTTTCTTCTTTCTTTCACTCCTATTCCATTTATTCCTCAACCTTATTTTTCTTAAATATATCCTTCTCAATGTGTCTTTTTCTCTCTGCCCTTTTCAATTTGCACTTTTCTTATCTATCTTTATCATATCAATTTGATTTCTCCTCCCCTCTCTCTCCCCCTCTCTCCCCCTCTCTCTCTCCTCTCTCTCTCTCTCTCTCTCTCTCTCTCTCTCACATTTCACTTTCCTTTCTTGCTGTGCAATTTAATAGTTCAGCGTTTAATATTATTGAAATGTTACAGAGAAATTTTCGGAATAATTACCTGGCATTTCTTTTAAATAACATTTCTGGGAACTGCAGTCAAATTTAAAATGACAGATTTTTTTTTTTTTTTTTTTGATTGTGTTCAAGTGTGACGTAATCTTTCCAATAAATATGACAAATTTAAACCCGAAAATATCATTCGATTCTCAGAAAGTTTGATTAAGAAACGTCGGCTTTGATTTAAACACGTTATTCATAAATCGATTTACAATACTCAAATGATTTATCCCATTTTTTTTCCAGAATCAATGATATTTGCAGCAACTGTTTACGAGACCCCCCTTTGAAAAAAAGCAGACCCCAACATCACTGGTGTTATACGTGGGTTCAAGGCTGAAACCTTATTTATTTTTACTCGACCCCAATTGAACTCATGTGAGTCGACAACACTGCATGATAGTTAATTGTGAACATCATGACATTTTCAGTGGCTCTATACGGTGCGACTTGCCAAAGCCACGTACGATTTGAATTCAGAGTTGTTTTACCCCTAGACTAGTTACCAATCATGGCTAGAGATCCCATTCTGTCCTTTAGTTTAGACCATAACCGGTGGGATAAAAGATGGATTCATAAGTTTCCCAAGAGGATTTGCGCGAAAGGGAATGCAACGAATTCGGTTCGATGAATTTTGCTTCCGAGTCGTTAACCGTTACACTAAACGCGCAGCCTCTACTCCACCGCGCAGCCTCTACTCCACCATGCATCCGTTGCTCCACCGCGCAATCGCTGCTTCACTGCGCAACCGCTGCACCACTGTGAATGCTGAAGCAGCATTACCGATAATAGCCCAAATCTCCCGGAAATATCTTACGATATTGCCAGACTTTGTTATTTTTCTGTTGCTGTGTGAAAGCTCCATGCAGATGCAGATTTAGGCCAGTTGGATTTTGGAAGCGTGTCATTGCACTCAATTTAAATTTGGGGTTTGACATAAATAAAAACACAAAATATACGTTTCCCATTCGTTACCCTTTTTTGTGGAAACGAGTTTAAAATTAAATTAGGCCTCAAAATCGTAGCCTGGGTATTTCATTCCGGTGATCAGTCAAAGCCTTAGAGCACAGCCTTATCAAATATATAATTTATTGAAGCTTTAAAATTGTATACGGACAAGATGTATGGCACAAGCACATTATTACTAAATCATCGTGCCATCAAATAAGATCTTCATTTACTTCAAATGGAAATTAAACTGAAGAATTTAGCTATATTATGATGTAATTTGTTATATAGTGCAGTAGTTTTGGTGTGGTTTTCAATAAACAATGCAAATTTAAAATATTTTGTTTTATAATTTGTGCCCAGCAGTATTATGGTGTTATATATAGTTTTATCTAATTTTTGTTTTTATTAATTAGCATCTAACAAATGATCTAATAAGTCTTATTCATTGAGTTACCTTTTTTTGTAATCTTATATTTTTTACACAGTTTTTACTCACCGAATACAGTAAAAATAATACACGAAAATTATTGCGTATTTTGCTTAATGGGATTCATTATTAGAATTCTGTTTTAAATATATTTTCCATTCAATGTATCTAAAGTAAAAGATATCAACTTTAATTGGACTTATTCTTGAAACAATAATATTTTGATAGTCAGTTCATAAGCAAAAACTGCGGAAATTGCGTTTTTCTGTACATTTTTTCAGACAGTCTTTAAGACTAAATCCTCAAAATTTAGTAACAGCAATGAATCTAATCTTTGGTATCAGCACTTATCGCATCAAGTCCCAGCTTGCAAAACGAGTGTTATCTTGATTTTCTAAAAGAACTGAAAAATCAACCTGCCTTACTGACCATTTGGGTAATAAACGATGAAAAAGAAATGTCCGAACGCTTGATAAAGTGAAGAAACCTGTTCTCATATAAATTCTATTCTTTATTCCCTGGGATACATCTGTTACTTTCGCAGGCTGATTTCCATTTGTCGATACATAATACAGATCGAAATAAAAGGGTGGGGGGAATGCATTTCTCTGGAAAGTTCCGGGATGTTATGCCGCCATTGAATAGGGTCCTCAGTCCTTTCAACTACAGATTTAATTTCTGTTACTGAGGAGAAGGAAAACCTGCTTTTGATAATTAAGCCTTGAAGGTACATAAGTGTTTTCAGGGATTTTGTTCCCGCCTTTTCGCATTTTCCTTTGCTACCTCATAAATTGGAATCCCACGTAATTCAATCTAGTTGTGCAAAAGAAAATACACCTACTAAAAATACAGGTGGCAATACAATATACGCTATACACTGGGCTGTTAAAGTGGTTAATATCGAGTGATAGGTGTTAGGAGACCATGCAGATGAGAAAAAAATGTGAAGGTCAATGAAATGCAAAAATGCTATTTCAATGACAGGCTGGCTGTTTATGCTTTATAACCACACAGTTTTCATGTCTTCAATATTAGCCTTAACAATAAAAATGTCTATAATCGTTTTTACGATTCCTTATATAAAGGAACACATATTTCAACTACAGATTTAACTACTCTTACTGAAGAGAAGGAAAACCTGCTTTTGATAATTAAGCCTTAAAACTAATTGCTCAAAACTTGGTAAAAGCAATGAATCTATCATTTGGTGCAATTACTTACTGCCTCAAACTCCAGCTTTTTGCACTGAGGGCAATGTTCATTTTCTCAAACCCTTGAAAAAGTAACCTGCCGTAATGCAACATTCATGTGATTTTCTATAAATAATCAAGTGATTTTCTATTAATAATCAAGTGATTTTCTATAAATAATCAATTGATTTTCTATAAATAATCAAGTTCACCGTAAAGTGAATTTGGTGATCAAACATCGTCATCCTACTTCCATCTTGTTACAGATTATATCCAAAAGACTTGTCAAAGTTTTCCTTAATTTGTTCCATCTGAGACAGTATTACATACAATGAATTGCCAAGAGTTATGGTATACGTCCTAGTATCGAGTAGGTTCCTCAGTATAAACACTTGAAAACGTCTGCACTATTGTTGGGGCAAAACTTGTTTATCATTGGGGCTTTTCTATTAAGGTAGATAGCTTCCATGATTTTAAATATTTTATTATATTATTTGATTAATACAAACTGATAAATTGTCTAAGAAGATCTGACGTAAATCGCCAGGCTCCTTATGGAGATGCTTGATACCACAATAAATTTCACGCTTTTTGCGAAAGAAGTCGACGAGAAAGTGTCATGGTGGTAAGTCAATCCATTTAGCTGTTTTGTTTTATTATTATTATTATTATTATTATTATTATTATTATAGCTTTCTTTAAAATCTTCTTTTTAAATCTTGCTGTCTAAATATACGTTATTCAATATCATTACATATATAT
>CAHIKZ030001117.1:282500-325000 GCA_903632075.3 Acanthosepion pharaonis | reverse complement strand
ATTTGAACTCTGCGAGCCATTATCCATTACAACCACATCGCGCACATACCTATATGTAAAGAATTTAAATTTATACATAAGACTACCAGAGATACAAGTATCAAACTACTCTAATGATGGTTACAAATACTATAACGACGTGATGATGCGTTGTTGGTTAGTTTTATATATAGGACTAAGAAAGAATTATAAGGGAACAGGTTTCAAAATTAAAAAGAATAGTAATTCATTTTCAGATAGCATATTGGTAAAAAAAAAAAAAAAAAAAAAGTCACCAGAGTCTGTGAGAGAAATATGTTTTCCTCCATAATACTTTCGAAACGCTCACTCGAGTTTTGGCATATAGATGCAAGAATCGGGTGTCATGTGCGTTCCGCACGCGAAGACACACAGGAAAACTTTTCTAATTCTTTCAGCCTGTCTAAAAAAAAAAAAAAAAAAAAAAGATGTGTTCCTTTATATAAGGAATCGTAGAATGATAAACAAGTTTTGCCCCAACAATAGTGCAGACGTGTTCAAGTGTTTATACTGAGGAACCTACTCGATACTAGAACGGATACCATACTCTTGGCAATTCATTGTATGTAATACTGTCTCAGATGGAAATCTGAGATCAAATTAAGGAAAACTTTGACAAGTCTTTTGGATATAATCTGTAACAAGATGGAAATAGGATGACGATGTTTAATCACCAAATTCACTTTACGGTGAACTTGATTATTTATAGAAAATCAATTGATTATTCATAGAAAATCACTTGATTATTAATAGAAAATCACTTGATTATTAATAGAAAATCACATGAATGTTGCATTACGGCAGGTTACTTTTTCAAGGGTTTGAGAAAATGAACATTGCCCTCAGTGCAAAAAGCTGGAGTTTGAGGCAGTAAGTAGTTGCCCAAATAATAGATTCATTGCTTTTATCAAGTTTTGAGCAATTAGTTTTAAGGCTTAATTATCAAAAGCAGATTTTCCTTCTCTTCAGTAAGAGTAGTTAAATCTGTAGTTGAAATATGTGTTCCTTTATATAAGGAATCGTAGAAACGATTATAGACATTTTTATTGTTATGGCCAATGTTGAAGACATGAAAACTGTGTGGTTATAAAGCATAAACAGCCAGCCTGTCATTGAAATGGCATTTTTGCATTTCATTAACCTTCACATTTTTTTCTCATCTGCATTGTCTCCTAACACCTATCACTCGATATTAACCACTTTAACAGCCCAGTGTATAGCGTATATTGTATTGCCACCTGTAGTTTTAGTAGGTGTATTTTCTTTTGCACAACTAGATTGAATTACGTGGGATTCCAATTTATGAGGTAGCAAAGGAAAATGCGAAAAGGCGGGAACAAAATCCCTGAAAACACATATGTACCTTCAAGGCTTAATTATCAAAAGCAGGTTTTCCTTCTCTTCAGTAACAGAAATTAAATCTGTAGTTGAAAGGACTGAGGACCCTATTCAATGGCGGCATAACATCCCGGAACTTTCCAGAGAAATGCATTCCCCCCAATTTTTATTTCGATCTGTATTATGTCTCGACAAATGGAAATCAGCCTGCGAAAGTAACAGATGTATCCCAGGGAATAAAGAATAGAATTTATATGAGAACAGGTTTCTTCACTTTATCAAGCGTTCGGACATTTCTTTTTCATCGTTTATTAATCAAATGGTGAGTAGGGTAGGTTTCATTTTTTTTTTCTTTTTTGGGAAAATCAAGATTGCATTCGGCGTGAAAGATAGAGCTATATCTGATAATTACTGACATCAAAAATTATGTTCATAGCTTTTACAAATTTTTAAGCATCTAGTTCAGATACCATCTAAAAATGTATAGAAAAATGTAATTTCCGCAGGTGATTCTTCGTTTTGGTTTGGTTTATTTTGTTTTACGGTATATCAACCTCAATGGGTTATTTAATGCCGATAAAATTTTTTAGTGCTGGTAATATTTCGTTTTGTAAAAAACCTGTTTCTGGTAATAATTTCCCTTCAAAATTGTATTAGTAGTAATATTTTTTTTTCAAAAATGTATTGCAGGTAATAGTTAACTATTTGCCCATAGCTGGGACCCTAACAGGTGCTACCACACCGGGTCAGGATGGACCTGGGAACACCAGCAATTAAGAGGTGGTTCCATGCACCTTAAAACCTCCAGATCAGACGCCTTGCTGGACGTAGTTTATCGTCTTACCCAGGACGTGGATGTAGTTTAACGTCTTACCCAGGACATAGGTTATTGTTTAGAAACTGACTTCAGAATTTTACTATTTCAAGAATAAATCAAAATAAAGTTGATATCTTTTGCGTTAGATACATCGAATGAAAAATATATTCAAACTAGAATTCTAATTATGAATCACCACAAGCAAAATATGCCATTTTTTACTGTATTTGGTTAGTAAAATCTTTGTAAAATATTATAAGAGACTACAAAAATGGCTACTCAATGAATAAGATTTGTTAAATCAGTTGTTAGTTTATAATTAATAAAACCAAAATGTAGACAAGAGTGTATATAACACCATAATATTGTCGGGCACAAATTATAAGACAAAATGTTTTAAATTTGCATTGTTTATTGAAATTCATACTAAAAATACTGCACTGTATAGCATATTACATCATAATATAGCTAAATTGTTCAGTATAACTTCCATTTAAAGTAAATGAAGATCTTATTTGATAGCGCAATGATTTAGTAATAATGTGCTTGTGCCTTGCATCTTGTCAATATACAATTTGTAAATATTCAGTAAATTAAAAATTTGATAAGGCTGTGCTAATAAGGCTTTCATTGATCACCGGAATGAAATACCCAGGCTACGATTTTGAACCTCAACTTAATTATAAATTCATTTCATCAAAAAACGGTAAAAATTTGGAAAAGGATATTTTGTATTTTTATTTATTATTGCAAACCCCAAATTTGAAATTGAGTGCAATACCAGGTTTCTAAAACTGACCTGCTCTAATGTGCAGTCAAGTTTTTTGTTTCTTTTTAAGTGTCTTAATAAAAAAAAACAATGAAATTTAAATACATTGATTAGACAATTAGTGAAAGGCATGTTAAATTGTATATTTCTTCTTCTATGTACCGTATCCTCATTGAGGTTGATATTTCATAAAACAAACCAAACCAAACTAATATATACTGAGATAGATAGATAGATAGATAGATAGATAGATAGATAGATAGATAGATAAAAATATTACCAGAAATAAAAAATATTATCGGCATTAAATAACCCATTGAGGTTGATATACCGTAAAACAAACTAAACTCTCCTAATCCCTGTTCTGCCAAACATTTAAACAAACTCGTTAGCTAGGTTACTCGCCCCTTTCCTCTGTTCCTTTTGCCTTCAATATGCCCTGTGAGTGTCAAATTCTACAAGTACTCTTTCCTCATTATTTGCCCTAGAAATGTTCGTTTCCATGTCGTCTTCGTTTCCATTTTCTCTAACCCTTCGTCGTTTCTCTCATATTCAAGCGATGGTAAGTAGAGCCACCATTTACCTTTTGCTTCAAGTCGCTTCTTCATCTGTTGTGAGAATGTCCAGCATTCACTGACATAATGGTGGACCGATATTACGTAAAAGTTCAATAATTTTTTCTCTGTTTCTAATGAAATTTTCCTGTTCCTTAATTCGTTACTTTGATTTTGGAAGACATTTTTCGCTATCCCAAATGCACCTTTACATTTTGATGTTTCATCTATTGTTTACCCAATAAATGGCCAAAGAACCACTCAAGGTAGAGTTGGTTGGCTGGTTGGTTGGCTGGTTGGTTTTGTTTAGCAGCATATCGACAGGGTGGAGTAATGGATAGCGGCTCGGATTGAGAAATCGCAGAGCCGAGTTCGAACTCCAGTCGAATCCATTACATTCACTTACGTGCTAATACCATTGGGAAAGGTATTATTCCGCTTCTTTTCCCTCCAGCTATGGGTAAGTAGCAGGACAGACTGGGTTCTATAGCCCTGAATGGCAACTGGTCTACCGCAGAAAGAAATGGAAACCTACTGCGGGAAAAAATCTGCTTCCTCAGTCATGTATCGAAAGATATATGATCGCCTAAGCGTGTATCCCGCATGACTCATGTTTCATCCTCAAGTTATATATACATATACGACACATTTTTGTGAAAATATGCATATGTATATGTTTTTGTGGGAGGGGTGAATCAATATGCACATGTACAGATTTTCATATTGATAGTAAACCTTCTCTTTTAAAAGCGTTTTAAACAAAGCAGTGATATACATGTTTACCCGATATATCATGTTTACCCAATAGATGGCCAAAGAACCACTCAAGGCAGAGTTAGTTGGTTGGTTGGTTGATTGATTTTGTTTAACGGTATATCAAATCCTCTATGGGTTATTTCATGCCGAAATCTAAATATTTTGAACACAACTTTATGCCTTTAATTAAATGTATTTTGAAAGCAGCTCTAACTACCGATAAAATAAATGTATTATTGGTCATTTTGCTATAAAATATATTGCTGGTAATCCTACTATAAAATGCGTTGTATCTACTCAGAATCAGGAAAAAACAGCTGAAATTTTGGGGCACATAACGAGGAAGAGGGGGTGCCTTGGAAAAAGATAAACCTTACGAAACATACTGAGAGCAAGAGACATAGGGGAAGGCTGTGAGCCACTTACCTGACGAGTTTGGTTGAATAAATGGAACTGGAGGCGGGGGCGAAGAAAAACTGCTATAGGTCATAAAGGATAGGAAGTTGTCGAGAGGCATATACATTTGTAATATTCGTGATGCACAGATAGCTTGCTTGACGCTTAAAGTCTTAAAAGTTTTTTTTCTTGAATATGGCCTGCTAAAATGGTCTTACATTTAATATATATATATATATATATATATATATATATATATACGAAGGTAAGTCAAAAGGTATTCGTACTTTCGCTATATATCTTTAGGTTTGTTACACTGCCTTCTACTTATGCCAGTGATACGGAGAACTCAATTCATTTTCCCTCTAAAGTGTTCAACTGAATTTTCTGGGACGTATATATATTGTCATCCACAGACAAACTGTTTCGCTGTATCACAGCTCATCAGTGTGGATAGACATCCGATTGCCTCAAACCAGGATTGATACCCAACCGATTTGACATCAGTCGGAGATTTTTTCCTGGGCTATCAGCTCCCAGTGTGTGTGTGTGTGTGTGTGTGTGTGTGTGTGTGTGTGTGTGTGTGTGTGTGTGTGTGTGTGTGTGCGCGTAAACATATAAGACAGATTATGTCTGTAAAAAAACAATATGAATAATAAAGACAAAATGAAAAACTTTTCTTATAAGTCAATTATCATTACAATTTATATATATATATATATATTTGCTTAAATACTTATATAAAATAACAACGTTAAACATAAATAAAATGTCTTTATATAAATATCGGACCTCGTCCATTTCTTATATATATATATATATATATATGGTATCAAATAACAATTGGAAAAAAAATTTTACATTTTGCCGACGCGTTTCGTCTTCCGACTTTTTCAAGGCAAAAATGAAATCGAAATGTTTTGTTGTTATAGTTATATTAAAATTCAAAATTAAAAAGATAGACGCTTGTGTCTAAGCCTTTTTTCTGGTTAATGTAAATTACCTTTATAGTAAAGATTATTATTTTTTTTTTTTTTTTTTTTCATTTTTTTCCTTTCATCTGGGAATTTAACTATATATATATATATATATATATATATATATATATATATATATATATGCATTAAAGTACAAGTTTGTTCCATCTTCAAGCTAAATTTCGCTTGAAGTTGGAAAGAGTTTGGTACTTTTAATTCAATTTAATTCAAATAATTATATTGAAGATTATATTTTTTTTTTTGAGGATCATATTTTTAAATAAATAATTATATTTATGCTCTACTTTTGTATCGAGCACTGTTTTTTAAAATAATGGCAAAAATACTAAAGAACTTTTGGATTATTTACCTAACGAGTTCTTTCCTATTTTCTATATATTTTTTCACACACACAAACACACGCACACACACACACACAAACACACAAACACACACACACACACACATATATATATATATATATATATATATATATATATATATATATATATATGCATTTACCTTGATAAAATCCCACAGAGGAGGAAACGCGTCGGCGAAGATAAGTTTTCATTTTGCCTTTATTACTTATATTGACTACCGCTTCTGGAACACGTGCGGACATGTGGGATGAAGCAAAGTTCTGCTTAAGGCCACATCCTCAAGCCACAGCCTGACCACTTTGTCCTGTACGTCGATGTAGACAGAATTATTGAGATAGAAGCTACGCAAGAGAAATAAGAAGTCTTAACACGGGTCTCGTTGCTCGCGACACACCAGGACGATCCCCAGATGACGTGAATTTGGTGTGTACTTACGTGAAATGGTTTGCTTTTTCATTTCATCCGTCAATCCATGACACTCTTGAAGGACAAACGAAAATGTTAAAATGCAGCGCTTGCCGCGCAGCATTTAGTTAAAGTTGCTTCTACTTATGGCACCCTAAAGATGTGTTCTACAAATACCTGGTACACACACACTACCCCCCACATATATATATATATATATATATATATATATATATATATATATTATTTGACAATTATAATGCCAATTGATATACATCTATATCTACATTCACAAATAACTGGCACACACTATACTATATATATATATATATATATATATATATATATATATATATTTTGATAATTATAATATATATATTATAATTATATATATATCAATTATGATTACAATTTATATATATATATATATATATATATATATATAAAATATCATTATAATTTTCATATATATACTTATATATATATATATATAATTTTTCAGGTTGTCATATATATATATATATATATATATATATATATATATGTATATATATATATATATATATATATATGTATATATATATATATATATATGACAATCAGAAAATTTTTTACTAAGTCCCTGAACCGCCGTTATCAGAAAATTAATTTATTAAATTTTCATGACGAATTTTATTTAATTCTATGACAACAGTCCATCGGCAAAAAAAATTACCCAATTGTTTTATATAATTGCTATTTCGGTGGATTTTCAATCAACGCGCATGCACGCACGTGTGTGTGTGTGGTTGTGTGTTATGTGTGTGTGTGCGTTGGGTTTATATAAGCTGATACATTCAAGTGTGTTCTAATTGTACGTGTATGGGTGAATATATGTAGAAAAAGATTAATAAGATTATTCAATATCATTAACCACATATAAATTTATACAATGTCTTCGGAAAATATGCAAATTTAAAATATAGGCACGTAGATCCAAGAACGTTCAACAAGATGGCGAGATAGCTATAAAACCTCGAAATAGAAGACAATGTTCATAATTTCCGTTATATGTAAGATAAAATGCAAATGCCAGAAAATTAATTCAAGATTCGATTAATTTATTAATAATATATTATACATATTTTCATTCTGTTATATTTTTTTACAAAATGGCCAGAAAACCAATGGATTACAAATTGTATTCTCTGGTTAACTGGCTTCGTGTCAAAAACATAATTTAGAACACAATGAATAGATCATATAAACATGAATATAAATTCAGGGTGCGATGAATAAATATAACATAACGTCAATCAGCTAAGTGACAAATTTTATATTTGTATTAATCCTATATATATATATATATATATATATATATAATATGATATATATATAATATGATGTGTGTTCTGTGTGTAGGAGGTATAATATTACCCGAGAGCAAAGTGAAGATGATGAGACAAATGGAACATTTTTATCAAAGACGCGTTTCGCTTCTTCAGTTTAACAGTAAAAGAAAGACAAATCAGTGCGAGGAAAAATGTTTTATGAACTCTGAGAACAACTGAGCATCATAGATCAAATAATTTCCTCCATTTTATCACACTTAACACACTTTTTCCTGCGAAACGCGTCTTTGACCAAAAATGTTCCAGTATGTCTCATCATTTATATATATATATATATATATATATATATATATATATAATCATTTTCTCTATCAAGACATTCATTTCTGTAGTTCAATGCTACCAGCAAGAAGATTTTTTTTTCTCCTGATGATAGCCATGTTGGCCGAAACTAGTCGAGGAATCTAAATGCAATAATAATAAAAACGATAGAATATTAATATATAGCCCAGTGTGTCTGAAGATTTTAATTTTTTAATCTTTTAATATTTTTCATCGTTCAAAATATCAATATATATATAGATGCGATGGATAAATTGTCGTCTAAATTACGCAAAATTGAAAATAACACTGACATCTCATTTTTTCAGATATATTTCCCAAAATTACACAAAAACATCTTGAAATACTAAAGACGATATTTATTCCATAAAATCGCCATTGGATTCAGCCACAGCCTCCAGGCGACTTCGGAATCTCCTGCATCTCTTCTGGACGGCCTCCTTGTTTAAGTTGGTGAACGCTGCCAGTTGATCTTCAGTACATCTTTGGTGTTACAAGGAGTTTTGTTGATCTTTCACTCAACTGCACCCCACACATAATATTCAAGGGGTTACAGTCTGGGGAGTTAGGTGGCCAGATGTGAGGGGTGATGTGGACGCAGAAGTTGTTTGACAGCCATGATTAAATTCTCCTGCTTGTGTGGCATGGTGCAGAGTTCTGTTGCCAGACATAGGGTCTTCAAGCAACCATTCTCTTGATGTAGGCCGTGTTGACTCTGAGGCTCTGTGGGAAGATGAATAGACGCATAACGTCGTTATCACTGGTGATCACACAAGTATATATATATATATATATATATATATATATATATATATATATATATAGTTGTTTTATCTATCTATCTATCTATCTATCTATCTATCTATATATATATATATATATATATATATAGAGAGAGAGAAGAGAGAGAGAGAGATATTGATAATTATTATTTTATTAAAGTGTATATTTTATTAGTGTTTAAGACTTTTTTTATATATATATATATATATATATATAGTTATTTTATGTCCATATATATATATATATATATAGACATCAAAACAACTATATAGATAGATAGATAGATAGGTAGATAGATAGATAAATAGATAAAAAAAACAACTATATATATATATATATATATATATATATAATATGTGAAAATATATAGAAAATAGGAAGGAACTGGTTAGGTAAATAATCCAAAGTCCCTTAGTATTTTAGTTGTTTTTTTTAAAAATAGTGCTCGATACAAAAGTAAAGCATAAATATAATTATTTATTTAAAAATATGATTCGAAATCGCGACATAAGAAGTCCCATGTTTCAAAACAAGAGCCGAAAACTTCAATATAATTATTTAAATTAAATTGAGTTAAAATAAACTCTGTTCCATCTTCAAGCGAAATTCCCAAAAAATATATACATATATATATATATATGGACATAAAAACCATCTTCAGGACATATTCATAAAATATAATTAACATTATCAATATATGTCCTGAAGATGGTTTATTAGACCGAAACGTCCGACGTTGACATTATATTAACATTAAAACAGCATAATTGCATATAAGGATTTTTGTTTGTTTTTTCCGTATATTTTTCTTCATACTGTCGGATCTATATCCATATATTTGCTTACATATATATATATATATATATATATATATATATATATATATATATATATATATATATATATAAAACGGACTACATCGCATTCTATGTTCAGAAGGCGTCAAATTTGGTTGCAAGTCACCGTCACAAAATGTTCAGCTATGGCTTATCTTTGTGGATGATTCTTAGAACTTTTTGGACGACCGTTGAATATATACGTGCGTGTGATTTGGTATATAGATAAAAATGTATGATTATCTCAAATATCTGAGAAGTGTTTTAACAGATAAAAATGAAAAATGGGATACCGAAATCCGAATGGGCATTGGAATAACAACAAAAGATGCCATTGAAAAGCTAAGAATCAAAAAAAAAAAAAGTGCCAAACTATTCTGTAATATTGATTCTCTTATATCACAGTGAATGCTCAACAATTTCCTCACAGAAGACCAGAAAAATGGAGGCAACAGAAATGTTGTCCTACAGAAGGATGCTGAGGGTAATATGGACGGATCGCGTAAACGAAGAAGTTGTTTTAAGGAAAATGGAAACAGAGAAATGGATTTTTAAAACAAACGATGGTACCGATTAAGCGCTTATCACCGTCGCTTATCACTCGTAGATAACTTAATAAGTGGTGATAAAATGTGTTAACTCCTTTACTATTGTTCTACTGAGACTTTATCTGTTAATTTAAGAAAATGACGGGTGAACGCCTTTTTTTATATAATTTTTAAGTATTCAGTAATCTTAAAAATGTTGGAAAATATTCTCCGTAATTTAATTTTAGGAATGTTGAATTTAAATTTACTATAGTCATCGCTCTTATGTCGTGTATGCTTGACCATACTTTCAAACAGGGGCACGTTACGTAATATTTTATATACATAAAAAAAAATGACAAAATTTTCAAAGAATATTGGATGTAAACGACTTTTACTGAGCTTTTCAATTTCTGTCTCGTAAATATAGTTTTCATTTAACGATACCATCTAACAGGATTTTTTTAAAAAATGAAAATAATTCTTGTAAAATTAATCGAAAAATATTTTTCCTTAAGACAATAGTGTCCTTAATATATGTTATTTAAAAAGGCAGTTAAAAGCTATTCTAATTTAATAATGTCATAGTTTTATTGCATTTTTTATTTTAAGATTAAGAGCAGATTTTCAATTTAAATTCACCAAAGATTCCTGGTTTTAACTAATAAAACAAATTTTGAGATTGAAATTTAATGGAAAGAAAAAAGTATACTTATATTCAGAATCAGAAAGTAAAAGTTGAAATTTCTTTGGCACACAATGAGGAAAGAGGGCTTGGAGAATTTGACATTCACAGGACATATTAACGGCAAAAAGGACAGCGGGAGACAGCGTGACCCCTAGGTGACAAGCTTTTGTAAATGGATGGCGGAACAGAAGGTGGGAGGAATAGCAAAAAGACAAACTTTACTACGAACTACAAAGTATAAAGAATTTCTCATTTAAATAGACGCTTCTCACCCAACTATCAACAAAATAAATTTGTCTTATTTTGTCCTCTCTGCATCAGTTACACCTTCAAGCAATAACAAAATAATTTGGTTATGTGTCAATGAATCATTATTATGTATCCATAAAATTCTTACAATCTAATAATATTTTCTGGCTTTAAATAACCTACAAAACGGTTGATAAGCCGTAAAATTAACTGACCGGCATTTTTCTATGTTTAATATCGTCCTCGCCCACAGAGGTGACTTATCTTCTTCTATGTGCCGTGTCTCTTCAGGAAATGGCTCTCTACAACTTCCTCTCTCTCTCTCTCTCCTGACCTTTAGCAGCGTTTCTTCTCTTGCCAAGCTTCCCGACCCCTGTTGCGTCATTCATTCGCACGTGCCTTTCTCTATCACTTTTACCCTCGATACGCCATGTGTGTCTTAAGTTTTCCAAGCCCTCCCTCCTCATCATGTGTCCAAGAAATGTCAGCTGCTGCTTTCTGATTCTGTATATACGTATCCTTTTTGTCTCCATTTTCTTTAAGACTTCCTTGTTGCTTACTTGCTACGTCCATGGTATTCTCAGTATCCTTCTGTAGACCTAGATTTCTGTTGTCTCCAGTTTTCCTCATCATGTGTGATGTGATTGTCTAGCATTCACTGCCATGCAAGAGGATTGATATCACATAAGCAATTCAGTAATCTTTTCTTTCTTTCTATTTTTTTAAGATAGGTTCTTATGAACAGAATATATATTCTTTGTAAGAAATCAGTTTGTGGATCAGCTTTCATTGACGTATTGTCGTAAAAAGGGTTTTCAAAAATGTATTGCTGGTAATTTTTTTTTTTCAAAAATGCATTGCTGATAATATTTCTTTTTAAAAAAATGTATTATCGGTAATATTTTTCTCAAAAATGTCTTGCTGGTAATTTTTATTTTTTTCAAAAATGTTTTGCTGGTAATATTTTTTTTCAAACATGTATTGCTACCATTTTTTTCAAAAACAATGTATTGCTGGTAATTTAAAAATGTATTGCTGGTAATATTTTGTTTTCAAAATTTTACTGGTAATATTTTTTTCAAAATGTATTACTAATATATTTTTCAAAATGTATTACCATAATATTTTTCAAAAATGTAATACTGGTAATATTTTTTCAAAATGTCTGGTAATATTTTTCAAAAATTTTACCCATAGCTGGTAATATTTTTTCAAAAATGTATTGCTGGTAATATTTTTCAAAAATGCATTGCTATTATTTTTACTATAAAATATTTTTATGCTTTCATTTGTGTTTTACCCAGTTTGGTGTTAAGTATTTGTCCATAGATGGGACCCTAACACGTGCTAACCCGAGTCAGGATGGACGTCGAACAGCAACCATTAAGTGGTTCATTCCCCAAACCTCACAATCAGGAATCCTTGCAGACGGATATTTTTTATTCCAGGATATGCTGTCATGGGTCAATAACTTAAATCAACTCTTCCTTAACATTGGACTACGCCTTTCAATTCAAACCGATCTTTTCGACTTGATGTCGAATTCTGCTTTTATTATGGAACTTCCGCCCAAAGGCAAATATAAGTTTGGGTCAATAACACCCTGATCTAGTTTTAACAGGTCATCAATTATTTGAGCCTTGGGCTCAAAACCCGCCAAAAATTTAAATCGACAACCCCTCGTGGGGGGTGGCTACTAAAATCAAGCCGATCTTTTCGACTTGATGGTCGAACTCTCTGCTTTGAGCAAAAAACCGGACGAGTTCCGCCGAAGGCAGAATCTCGTTCGGGGTGAATGACCTACCCTGATCTCGTTTTTACGAGTCATACGGGCATATTTTTTGGCTGAGCCTACAAAACCCACAATAAAAAATGACCTTGTGTCAATGAACCCTTATTATGTATCCAAAAAATTTTTTCGACAATGGTCATTTCTCTGGCTTTGAAAAAAACCCGGACGAAAGGGCAGAATCTCGTTCGATAATGACCCCCTAAAACGTTTTTACGGGTCATACGGGCATTTTTTTTGGCTGAACTTTAATGGCTATACTTCAAGTCTTTCGACTGATGGTCGAACTCTCCCCTCAGAGGTGACTTACCATCTCGTTTTTTACGAGTTATACGGGCATATTTTTGGCTTACGGGCTCCATTTTTCGACTTGATGGGTGGTCGAACTCTCTTTTCAGCTGAGGAAATGGACTTCCGCCGACAACTTCGTTCTCTGACCTCCTGACCGTTTTTACGTCATACAGGCATATTTTTCTCCTACGGGCTCAAGCTAAAAATGACCTTGTCGCATGCAACCCTGTTGGCTGATCATTCATTCCCAATCTCTCTGCACGTGCCTTCTCGTTCGGGGTGAATGACACCTTTCGTTTTTACCCATACAGATATTTTGGCTGCCTACGGGCTCAGGAAACCACGATAAAAATGACCTTGTGTCGCATGCAACCCTCGTGGGGGGGTGGCTAGATACCAAATCAAGCCGATCTTTTCGATGTGGTCCTCTGCTTTTCAGCAGAAAACCCGGACGAGGTTCCGCCGAAGCAGAATCTCGTTCGGGGTGAATGACCCTGATCTCGTTTTTGACATCCATATTTTTGGCTGAGCCTACGGGCTCAGATTAAAAATGACCTTGTGTCGCATGCAACCCTCGTGGGGGGGTGGCTGTACCAAATCAAGCCGATCTTTTCACTATCCTTCTGAAAAAGGAACCCGGACGAGGTTCCGCCGAAGGGCAGAATCTCGTTCGGGGTGAATGACCTACCCTGATCTCGTTTTTACGAGTTTATTTTTGGCTGAAATGACCTTGTGTCGCATGCAACCCTCTCGTGGGGGTGCCTAGATACAAATCAAGCCGATCTTTCGATATCAACTCTAGCAGAAAGGAACCCAGAAATCAAGTAAATCTCGTTCTTTCTTTCCTTATCTCGTTTTTAAGATACGGTTTTTTTTGGCTGAACAGAAAATATTTCTTTGTAAGAAATCCTCGTTTGTGGATCAAATCAAGCCGATTTTTCGACTTGACGGTCTATTGTCGTAAAAGGGTTTTCAAAATGTATTGTTGGGGTGAAATTTTCTCGTTTTACACAAAAAATATTACGGGCTCCAGGGAAACCCACGATAAAAATGATTTCGCGTTTTAAAAAAATCAAGCCGATCTTTTCGGACGGTAACTCTTTTTTTGAGCAAAAAATCTTCCGCCGAGTAAAATTTCGTTTTTTTTGAAAAATGTTTTTTACAGGTTGGTAATATTTTTTCAAACATGTAAAAATGACCTAATCTTTCGACTTGGTAATTTATTTTTTTGAGCAAAAACCCGTATTCCGCCGGTAATATTTTTGAAAAAATCTCGTTTTTACTGGTAATATTTTTTAAAATGTGTAAAAATGACCTTTGTCGCACTGGTGGGGGTATATTTTTAAAAATGTATTGACGGTCGATATTTTTTTCAAAAACGAGGTTCCGCCGATTACTCGTTCGGGGTAATATTTTTTTTACGAGTTATACGAAAATTGAGCCTTAAAACCCACGATAAAAATGACCTTGTAATATTTTTTGGCTAAAAATCAAGCCGATTACTGAGGTCGAACAAAAATTTGAGCAGAATATTTTTTCAAAAATTTACCCTGATTACTGAGTTTTTTTTTTTTGGCTGAGCCTACGGGCTCAAAATGTAAATGACCTTGTGTCGCTAAACCCTCGTGGGGGTGGCTAAACTGGAATCAAAATGCATTGCTGTTATTTTAACTATAAAAATTCCGCCGGGCAGAATCTCGTTCATTGTGTTTTTTTTTTAGAGTCAGTTTTTGGATGTTAATATTTGTCCATAACCCTCCTGGGGTGGCTAACACTGAATCAAGCCGATCTTTTCGACTTGACGGTCGAAAATTTCAGCCTGAGTTCCAAGGATGGACGACTTATTTGATCTCGTTTTTACGGGATACGGGCATATTTTTGGCAGCCATTAAACCAAGTGGTTCCTTTGTGCCCTCCTCGTGGGGGTGGCTCAATCAATCTTTTCGACCTTGCGAACTCTGGAGCAGAAATTTACCCGGACGATTCCGCCGAAGCAGAATACTTCTGGGGTCAATAACTCACCCTGATCTCGTTTTAAATATAGAATTTTTGGCTGAGCCTTCCTCTTAACTATGTAAAATGACCTTGTGTCGCATCCCTCGTGGGGGGTGGCTGGGACCAAATCAAGCCGATCTTTTCGACTTGACGGTCTAACTCTCTGTTTTTTAGCGAAAGGAACCCGGACGAGGTTCCCGCCGAATAAAGAATCTCGTTCCGGGGTGAATGACCTACCCTAGATCTCGTTTTTTGGCCGAGTCATACAGGCATTTTTTGGCTGAGCCTACGGGCTCAGGAAACCCACGATAAAAATGACCTTGTGTCGCATGCAACCCTCGTGGGGGTGGCTAGAATACTGAATCAAGCCGATCTTTCTCGACTTGACGGTCAGACTCTCTGTTTTTGAGCAGAAAGGAACCCGGACGAGGTTCCGCCGAAGGGCAGAATCTCTCGTTCGGGGTGAATGACCTACCCGATCTCGTTTTTACGAGTTCTACGGGCATATTTTTTAGCCTACGGGCTCAGGAAACCCACGATAAAAATGACCTTGTGTCACATGCAACCCTCGTGGGGGGTGGCTCGATACTGAATCAAGCTGATCTTTTCGACTTGACGGTCGAACTCTCTGCTTTTGAGCAGAAAGGAACCCGGACGAGGTTCCGCCGAAGGGCAGAATCTCGTTCGGGGTGAATGACCTACCTGATCTCGTTTTTACGAGTTATACGGGCATATTTTTGGCTGAGCCTACGGGCTCAGGAAACCCACGATAAAAAATGACCTTGTGTCACATGCAACCCTCGTGGGGGGTTAGATACCGAATCAAGCCGATCTTTTCGACTTGACGGTCGAACTCTCTGCTTTTGAGCAGAAAGGAACCCGGACGAGGTTCCGCCGAAGGGCAGAATCTCGTTCGGGGTGAATGACCTACCCTGATCTCGTTTTTACGAGTTCGATCTCTGCTCTTGAGCGGGCATATTTTGGCTGAGCCTACGGGCTCAGGCTGAAACCCACGATAAAAATGACCTTGTGTCGCATGCAACCCTCGTGGGGGGGTGGCTAGATACTGAATCAAGCCGATCTTTTCGACTTGACGGTCGACTCTCTGTTTTTGAGCGAAAGGAACCCGGACGAGGTTCCGCCGAAGGGCAGAATCTCGTTCAGGGTGAATGACCCACCCGATCTCGTTTTTACGAGTCATACGGGCATATTTTGGCTGAGCCTACGGGCTCAGGAAACCCACGATAAAAAATGACCTTGTGTCGCATGCAACCCTCGTGGGGGGTGGCTAGATACTGAATCAAGCCGATCTTTTCGACTTGACGGTCCGAACTCTCTGTTTTTGAGCAGAAAGGAACCCGGACGAGGTTCCGCCGAAGGGCAGAATCTCGTTCGGGTGAATGACCCTACCCTGATCTCGTTTTTACGAGTTATACGGGCATATTTTTGGCTGAGCCTACGGGCTCAGGAAACCCACGATAAAAATGACCTTGTGTCGCATGCAAACCCTCGTGGGGGTGGCTAGATACTGAATCAAGCCGATCTTTTCGACTTGACGGTCGAACTCTCTGCTTTTGAGCAGAAAAAAACCCGGACGAGGTTCCGCCGAAGGGCAGAATCTCGTTCAGGGGTGAATGACCTACCCTGATCTCGTTTTTACGAGTTATACGGGCATATTTTTTCATGAGCCTACGGGCTCAGAAACCCACGATAAAAATGACCTTGTGTCGCATGCAACCCTCGTGGGGGGTGGCTAGATACCGAATCAAGCCGATCTTTTCGACTTGACGGTCGAACTCTCTGCTTTTGAGCAGAAAGGAACCCGGACGAGGTTCCGCCGAAGGGCAGAATCTCGTTCGGGGTGAATGACCAACCCTGATCTCGTTTTTACGAGTCATACGGGCATATTTTTGGCTGAGCCTACGGGCTCAGGAAACCCACGATAAAAATGACCTTGTGTCGCATGCAACCCTCGTGGGGGGGTGGCTAGATACTGAATCAAGCCGATCTTTTCGACTTGACGGTCCGCCGAACTCTCTGCTTTTGAGCGAAAGGAACCCGGACGAGGTTCCGCCCAAAGGGCAGAATCTCGTTCAGGGTGAACTGACCTACCCTGATCTCGTTTTACGAAAGGAACACGAGGTTCCGCCGACGGGCATATTTTTTGGCTGAGCCTACGGGCTCAGGAAACCCACGATAAAAATGACCTTGTGTCGCATGCAACCCTCGTGGGGGGTGGCTAGATACTGAATCAAGCCGATCTTTTCGACTTGACGGTCGAACTCTCTGTTTTTGAGCAGAAAGGAACCCGGACGAGGTTCCGCCGAAGGGCAGAATCTCGTTCGGGGTGAATGACCTACCCTGATCTCGTTTTTACGAGTTCATACGGGCATATTTTTGGCTGAGCCTACGGGCTCAGGAAACCCACGATAAAAATGACCTTGTGTCGCATGCAACCCTCGTGGGGGGGTGGCTGAATGCTGAATCAAGCCGATCTTTTCGACTTGACGGTCGAACTCTCTGCTCTTGAGCAGAAAGGAACCCGGACGAGGTTCCGCCGAAGGGCAGAATCTCGTTCGGGGTGAATGACCTACCCTGATCTCGTTTTTACGAGTTATACGGGCATATTTTTGGCTGAGCCTACGGGCTCAGGAAACCCACGATAAAAATGACCTTGTGTCGCATGCAACCCTCGTGGGGGTGGCTGAATACTGAATCAATACCGAGCTTCTCGACTTGACGGTCGAACTCTCTGCTTTTGAGCAGAAAGGAACCCGGACGAGGTTCCGCCGAAGGGCAGAATCTCGTTCGGGGTGAATGACCCACCCTGATCTCGTTTTTACAGAGTCATACGGGCATATTTTTGGCTGAGCCTACGGGCTCAGGAAACCCCACGATAAAAAATGACCTTGTGTCGCATGCAACCCTCGTGGGGGGGTGGCTAGATACTGAATCAAGCCGATCTTTTCGACTTGACGGTCGAACTCTCTGCTTTTGAGCAGAAAGGAACCCGGACGAGGTTCCGCCGAAGGGCAGAATCTCGTTCGGGGTGAATGACCTACCCTGATCTCGTTTTTTACGTGTCATACGGGCATATTTTTTGGCTGAGCCTACGGGCTCAGGAAACCCACGATAAAAAAATGACCTTGTGTCGCATGCAACCCTCGTGGGGGTGGCTAGATACTGAATCAAGCCCTCGAACTCTGCTTTTGAGCAGAAAGGAACCCGGAAGCGAGGTTCCGCCGAATCTCGTTCGAGAATGACTCGTTTTTACGACTTGACGGTCGAACTCTCTGCCTTGTGAGCAGAAACCCTCGTGGGGGGGGACGAGGTTCCGCCGAAGCTTCTCGCACGAATCTCGTTCGAGGGTGAATGAGGTTCCGCCGAACCCAGATCTCGTTTTTACGAGTTTTACGGGTTCTACGGGCATTTTGGCTGAGCCTACGGGGCTCAGGGAAACCCACGATAAAAATGACCTTGTGTCGCATGCAACCCTCGTGGGGGGGGCTGATACTGAATCAAGCCGAGCTTTTCGACTTGACGGTCGAACTCTCTGCTTTTGAGCAGAGAGGAACCCGACGAGGTTCCGCCGAAGGGCAGAATCTCGTTCGGGGTGAATGACCAACCCGATCTCGTTTTACGAGTTATACGGGCATTTTTTTGGCTGAGCCTACGGGCTCAGAAACCCACGATAAAAATGACCTTGTGTCGCATGCAACCCTCGTGGGGGGGTGGCTAGATACTGAATCAAGCCGAGCTTCTCGACTTGACGGTCGAACTCTCTGCTTTTGAGCAAAAGGAACCCGGACGAGGTTCCGCCGAAGGGCAGAATCTCGTTCGGGGTGAATGACCTACCCTGATCTCGTTTTTACGAGTTATACGGGCATATTTTGGCTGAGCCTACGGGCTCAGGGAAACCCACGATAAAATGACCTTGTGTCGCATGCAACCCCTCGTGGGGGGGGTGGCTAGATACTGAATCAAGCCGAGCTTCTCGACTTGACGGTCGAACTCTCTGCTTTTGAGCAGAAAGGAACCCGGACGAGGTTCCGCCGAAGGGCAGAATCTCGTTCGGGGTGAATGACCAACCCTGATCTCGTTTTTACGAGTCATACGGGCATATTTTTTGGCTGAGCCTACGGGCTCAGGAAACCCACGATAAAAATGACCTTGTGTCGCATGCAACCCTCGTGGGGGTGGCTAGATACCGAATCAAGCCGAGCTTCTCGACTTGACGGTCGAACTCTCTGCTTTTTTGAGCAGAAAGGAACCCGGACGAGGTTCCGCCGAAGGGCAGAATCTCGTTCGGGGTGAATGACCTACCCTGATCTCGTTTTTACGAGTCATACGGGCATATTTTTGGCTGAGCCTACGGGCTCAGGAAACCCACGATAAAAATGACCTTGTGTCGCATGCAACCCTCGTGGGGGGTGGCTAGATACTGAATCAAGCCGAGCTTCTCGACTTGACGGTCGAACTCTCTGCTTTTGAGCAGAAAGGAACCCGACGAGGTTCCGCCGAAGGGCAGAATCTCGTTCGGGGAGAATGACCAACCCTGATCTCGTTTTTACGAGTTCTACGGGCATTTTTTGGCTGAGCCTACGGGCTCAGGAAACCCACGATAAAAACGACCTTGTGTCGCATGCAACCCTCGTGGGGGGTGGCTAGATACCGAATCAAGCCGATCTTTCGACTTGACGGTCGAACTCTCTGCTTTTGAGCAGAAAGGAACCCGACGAGGTTCCGCCGAAGGGCAGAATCTCGTTCGGGGTGAATGACCTACCCGATCTCGTTTTTACGAGTTATACGGGCATATTTTGGCTGAGCCTACGGGCTCAGAAACCCACGATAAAAATGACCTTGTGTCGCATGCAACCCTCGTGGGGGGTGGCTAGATACCGAATCAAGCCGATCTTTTCGACTTGACGGTCGAACTCTCTGCTTTTGAGCAGAAAGGAACCCGGACGAGGTTCCGCCGAAGGGCAGAATCTCGTTCGGGGTGAATGACCTACCCTGATCTCGTTTTTACGAGTCATACGGGCATATTTTGGCTGAGCCTACGGGCTCAGGAAACCCACGATAAAAATGACCTTGTGTCGCATCCAACCCTCGTGGGGGGGTGGCTAGATACCCAATCAATACCGAGCTTCTCGACTTGACGGTCGAACTCTCTGCTTTTGAGCAGAAAGGAACCCGGACGAGGTTCCGCCGAAGGGCAGAATCTCGTTCGGGGTGAAAGACCTACCTATCTCGTTTTTTACGAGTCATACGGGCATATTTTTATTGAGCCTACGGGCTCAGGAAACCCACGATAAAAATGACCTTGTGTCGCATGCAACCCTCGTGGGGGGGTGGCTAGATACCGAATCAAGCCGTGCTTCTCGACTTGACGGTCGAACTCTGCTTTTGAGCAGAAAGGAACCCGGACGAGGTTCCGCCGAAGGGCAGAATCTCGTTCAGGGGTGAATGACCCGGACGAGGTTCCGCATATTTTGAACGGGCTCAGAATCCCAATGTTGACCTTGGGCATGCAACCCTCCTGGGGGGTGGCTAGATACTGAATCAAGCCCTTGACGGTCGAACTCTCTGCTTTTGAGCAGAAAGGAACCCGGACGAGTTCCGCCGAAGGCAGAATCTCGTTCGGGGTGAATGACCTACCCTACGGGCTCAGCCTACGAGCTCAGAAACCCACGATAAAAATGTCTTGTGTCGCATGCAACCCTCGTGGGGGGGGCTAGTTACTGAATCAAGCCGAGCTTCTCGACTTGACGGTCGAACTCTCTGCTTTTGAGCAGAGGAACCCGGACGAGTTCCGCCGAAGGGCAGAATCTCGTTCGGGGAGAATGACCAACCCGGATCTCGTTTTTACGAGTCATACGGGCATATTTTTGGCTGAGCCTATGGGCTCAGGAAACCCACGATAAAATTGACCTTGTGTCGCATGCAACCCTCGTGGGGGGCTAGATACCGAATCAAGCCAGGCTTCTCGACTTGACGGTCGAACTCTCTGCTTTTGAGCAGAAAGGAACCCGGACGAGGTTCTGCCGAAGGGCGGAATCTCGTTCAGGGAAAGAATGACCAACCCGATCTCGTTTTTACGAGTCATACGGGCATTTTTTGGCTGAGCCTACGGGCTCAGGAAACCCACGATAAAAACGACCTTGTGTCACATGCAACCCTCGTGGGGGGGCTAGATACTGAATCAAGCCGAACTTCTCGGTTTGACTGTCGAACTTTCTGCTTTTGAGCAGAAAGGAACCCAGACGAGGTTCCGCCGAAGGTTCAGGAGTCTCATTCCCGTCTCGTTTATACCTCATTATGTGAGCCCTAAAAACGATTTTGTGTCAGTGGGGGGGGGCTAGATACTGAATCTGAGCTTCCTAATGTTAAGTATAAATGTCCTTTTTCGTTTTCCTCATTTGTCTCTAAAACTTTCAGCATAATGTTAAGTATTCTGTTTCATTTGAACCAGCATACTTCTGTAGAACCACATTTTGGTTACCTCAAGTCCTTTTCCCATCTGTGAGGAGATTGTCTGTCATTCACAGTCATATAAGCAGACTGATATTACATAACAGTTAAGTAATCTTCTTTCTTCGTTTCTAAGGAAGCCTTCTTCATTGCCGTTTAGTGCGCTCATGTATTCCCATATGAAGATGTTTGTTTGAACTTCAGTGTTTGAAGATCGTATGAAAATGTGAAACTGACAGTGACCATGCAGTGTTTGTTCTTGTGTCCACACAGTCTGTATTGGTATTTTACACCCACACACAGATACATGTGCACACACGCACACGCATACACACACACACATATATATGTGCGTGTGTGTGTGCGTGCGTGCGTGCGTGTGTGTGTGCGTGTGTGTGTGTATGTGCGTGTGTGTGTGTGCGTGTGTGTGTGCGTGTGTGTGTGACTTGTAAATTTGTTTCAATCCATCTATAAGCTTCTTTATCAAGGTCTCATTACAACTAGCAGTTAACTTTTCATACTAGTCTTCAAATATCTATCTGTATATCTAGATAGATAGATAGATAGATAGATAGATAATGAAGAGAATGAGATAGCTAGATGAATAGAAGATAGATAAGAACAGACATAGATAGATAGATAGATAGATAGATAGATAGATAGATAGATAGATAGATAGATAGATAGATTCGCCTGAATATTAATTCCATAAAACTGTGGCTATCAGTGAGAAATGAATTCATTATGCCAAATTAATTACTACCTCACAAAACAGAGGAAACGATCTATATATGTATTTACCGAGTAGTAACTATTTGTCGCAGTAGCTGTTATCTATCTATCTATCTATCTATCTATCTATCTATGTCAGTCTGTTCATATCTAACTATCTATTTAATTATGTTCTTATCTATCTATCTATCTATCTATCTATCTAACTCTGTTCTTATCTATTTATCTCATTCTGTTCATGTCTCTCTCTCTCACTCTCTCTCTCTCTCTCTCTCTCTCTCTCTCTCTCTCTCTCTCTCTCATTCTGTTCACATCCATCTATCTAATTATCTATGTATCTATGTCATTCTGTTAATACTTATCTTTCCCTCTTTAATTCGAATCAAACTCACGACCAATTCTTGTGAGACTAACTCGTTAATAGTTGCTCACTGAATTGGTGAAAATGGTAGTTTAAGCCTTTCTACACGTGATACGTATTATTTTGTATAATTAGACACACACACACACACACATATATATATGTGTGTGTGTGTGTGTGTGTGTGTGTGTGTGTGTGTGTGTGTGTGTGTGTGTGTGTGTGTGAATTTTAGGTAAAAGAGGCCAAGTGAAAGAGAGCGATACGTGATATGGAGAAAGAAAAAAAAACAAACAGGGACCAAGATAAATAAATATATGTGTATAAAAATAAAAGCTCAATAAAATCTCAATAAAATTTCGTTTAGATTTGTAACAGTTGGTTGCTATTAAGCCCGATATTGTAGGATTTGATAGGGTCGGACGTTTTTTGCTTTTCTTTCGATGTACATACAAACGTAAGAGGAATACGGACGGAGGTAGGAAAACATTTTGTATGTGTGTAAACGTGGAAGGGAAGTAAATGAAAAATATAGTAAAGCAAATACGAGAATATGAAAGAGAGAAACTGTGAAAAAGAAATCGGAATATGAAGGAAGAAGACACAAAAAAATGCAGAGGGAAGGAAGAAACGAGGAAAGAAAGATAGAAATGAACAAAGGAAAAGAAAAGAAATGGAAGAAATAAGTAAAAGAATACAGTTAATTAATACGTGGAAAAGAAAGAGATGAATGTTCGAGAAAGAAAGAAAGAAAGAAAGAAAGAAAGAAAGAAAGAAAGAAAGAAAGAACGGGAAAAGAAAGAAAGAAAGAAAGAAAGAAAGAAAGAAAGAAGGTAAAATTGATGGTAAGAAATTAGAAAGAAAGAAAGAAAGAAAGAAAGAAAGAAAGAACGGGAAAAGAAAGAAAGAAAGAAAGAAAGAAAGAAAGAAAGAAGGCAAAATTGATGGTAAGAAATTAGAAAAAGATAAACACAGAAAGAAAGAAAGAAACAAACAAACAAACAAAGAAGCATGAAAGAAAAAGAAACAAACAAAAAAGTATCAAAATAAAAACGGAAGGAAAAGGCTAGAAAGACAATATCTAAGTTTCAATTCCTACTAATCCATAATCATAAAAAATTAGTAGGCCTTGCATATAAATAAATCCGATATGGTTGCTGAAATGTGATAATAGAAAAAAAATTTATACTTGAGTCTATATTTTTTATACTTGAGTCTATAGTTGGACACAGGTCGTGTTTTTAAACTTGAATCCATATGCAGATATAGAACGTGTTTATAACTGAGTCCATAGTTAGACAGAGGTCGTGTTTATACTTGAATCCATATTTAGTTGTTGAAAGCGTTTATAATGGAGTCCATAAATAGACATAGAATATATTTATACTAAACCCTTTATATACAACCTAGAGTTTAGCGCTATTCCGCGTTTTCAAGTATCCACTAAGAACTAAGAAAATATCTTCCGCTGATAAGGGAAGGGACGTATTGAAGAATACATTTTCACAAGTTTTTTAATGCTTTACGTACACGGATAAATCTGCTACGTAAAAATAATTATATTTTCGGATCACGAAGCTGACGGTGAATAAGGTGAATATAGTTTGTAGCGACTTGATCGCCGCCAATTTGGGGGCATATTAAGAAGCGCCATTTTTTTTTTTTTTTACGTTTACTGCCTACAGGTAATGTGGGGCATATGAACCCTATTTAAAGTAGGGATCAATATGTAATCGCATTCGGATAGGTGCAAGTTTTCTAGTTATCCATGGCATTTTCATAATGCAGAAAAGGAACCAGGTAATTTGAAATTTAATGAATAATATCTACTGTAGGTATCGATTTACCTCGCAAGATAATGGTAGCGCTCTATTTGATCAAACATTGTCCTTTTGCGAGCAGTGTTTGGAGTGGCTTAACAGACCAATCTTTGCATGGCACTCTCTTCTGCAGGTGTGGCAAATGATGCCGGAATATGGAATTCAGGTCTGACATCGCTGTCTATGCTTCCTTCGTAGTCTTCTGATCTCCAACAGTTGGTTTCGTCTTTTCCCGGCCTTCGTGACATCTCCTTCAATAGCATGGCACCAGCTTCCACGATCGTCTACTAGCTGTTCCCAGATACCAGAATTGAGGCTGTATTTTTCAGGTTCCTCTTGAAACGTAGTTTAGGGCGGTCTACCGGATGGTGTTCCGTGACCAATTCACCGTACAAGATGTTTTTTGATATACAGTACAGGGTATCTTATGTTGTTATTTATTAAGCTTTGCTTAGTTTTAGCACAGGGCCAAAAACATTGTCCCAACAATTATCGAATTCACTTCTCTTTAGAAATGGTCAATCAGGTTAGCCTCGTTAACTTTTACCCAACACCGAGGTTAATTTATTTATTAAGCTAAGTTTTTGCACAAGGTCCCAAGTACAGAATTTGAAATTGAAAGTTTTTCATCTCTTAGACTGATTCCTGGCAAAATCTACAGAACCAGCGTACCTTTCTATTTAATCCATATGTGTTGGGTAAAAAAGTTGGATTTATCGGTTCCCTTGGGTCCTTTGTGCAAAAATCAATAGAGCAGACCAGACCGGAATTTGAACTCGGCTCGACTAGTTCCACTTTCCGGGACGATATCTTACATCGCATCCAGACGAATTAACTTCTTATTCTTCTATTACGTGACATGTCCCTTGTTGTTGATCATAGCTCTCCACAATATCCTGTCCTTTGTAGCTCTTAGCAAATTTTGTCTTTTTGCTGTCTCTAACTTAGCTAGTCGAATTTACTGAGCTAATCATATAATATTATTCATTTGCCACACTACATTCTTCAGGATGAATATCACACTCAACACATTTATAATATCGCGGTTCATTATGGAAATACTTATTTGAAAACTTTCTATAATATACAGACAAACCTCTCATCAACGGACCAATAGGGGGATGGGGTAGTCCGTTAAAGCCAATTGTCCGTAGATGGGAAGGGATTTTTTTAATTACAAAACCACTATAGAAACTACCAGTAGTTCTGATCATAATGTAAATACTATAAACATGTATATATGGCATAAATAAATATATACTTAATATAGATATATCAATCAAAATAACAAAATAATAGATTTCTTACAGTTACTTTGTCACGCACGCGTTAATGTATCGTACTTTCTATACTGTACACTCTTCTTTGCAATTGAAAAGTCGCTACTGTTTAATAAAAAAGAAACGTCTATCCAGATAAGGGTATCAACTAAAATAGCGATTAATATATATATATATATATATATATATAATAAGAAGACGGAGACTTTAATTATCCATTTCGATTATAATTTATTTCGTGAACACCGAGGTGTTCAACTCTTCAGATCGAAATCTCCCCCGTCTTATTATCATTATAATTATTTGAAGTCTACATTGAGCTCTCCCTGGATTTATATCCTCCTCAGAATTATTCCTTCAAGTCACAAAATGGCCAGACGTATATATATATATATATATATATATATATATATATATATATATATATATATATATTGAGAGAGAAACAGCAAAGAAGGGAGAAATGATAAGAAATAAAAGCGAATAAAAAAATAAATAAATAAAAGTGAATGCAAAAATAAAGTTCAGTAACTTGTGCTGGATAAGTGAAGGAAGAAAAAAGAAAGACGAAAAAATTTAAAACCTTTTAAAAAGTTTGAAAAAGAAGAAAAAGAAAATTAATAAAATGCATGATAAAAGAAAGAAAGACGAAAGAGAAAATAAAATTAATAAAATGGAAGATAAAAGAAAGAAAGAATATTTTCTGAATAAGATATATAACCATTAGGTAAGTAAGCGAATTAAGAAAGAAAGAAAGAAAGAAAGAAAGAAAGAAAGAAAGAAAGAAAGAAAGAAAGAAAGAAAATAATAGAGAATATGTAGACATATCGGCACCCGATTCTCTGTGCGGGTACTAGATGAGATACCCGAGTAATCTATCTGATAAGTTGCCAGTGCATGTTACGGTATCTGCGACATCCACTAAAAGTTAAAAGGCTCTGATGTCTTCCCTCTCTCCTCTCTCTCTCTCTCTCTCTCTCTTTCTCTGACGCCATTTTACTGCTATTTACACATTCTCTCTTATTTTTTCTCTCTTCACTTCCATTTTTTACCTCTCCTCTTTCTCTCTCTATATCTCTAAATATATATAGATAGATAGAGAAGGTGAGAAAGACATATATATATACATTTCTAACTTTCTTTTTAATACCCCTTTTACTGCTATTTACACTTTGCGACTCCTTTTTCTCTCTGCACTTCTATTATTTCACATCCTCTCTCTCTCTCTTTCTCTGTTTACACCTCTCTCTCTCTCCACACACACACACACACACACACACACACATATATATATATATATATATAATATATATAATGACAGGGGAAGAACCCCCTACAACAATATAATAAAAACAAAAATAGGGAAAATATTCTTCAAAATAATTGACAAACACTTCCCTAAAAATAAGCAAATTATCAAAATTTATCAAAAGTAAATAAATAAAATCACAATTAATTACAACTGCATGGATAACATGGAGAAAATAATAACTAAGCACAATAAAAAACACTCATCAAGATCTATAACAATTACAACAACAATAACAATAACATGCAGTATTAAATGTAATTACAGAAACAAAGAAAATTGCCCACTTAACAATAAATGTTTAACGAATAACATATTATACAAAGCTGCCGTAAATAATATTAACAGACGAAAAGATTACATAGGCGCCACAGAAAAAATTTTAATGAAAGATATTATAACCACAAAATGTAATTCAAAAGAAAAATACACAAACAATACAACCCTATAAAAATACACATGAAGACAAAAAGAAAATAATATCCGCCACTAAAATCAAATGGGGAATTATAAAAAGAGCAGCCCCATACAGTATTAACAGCAAAAATGATAAATTATGCTTAGTGAAAAAAATAGCAATCATGTGTAAATGTAGGCATATAAATAAATACTTACTTTGCCATCTAAGTACTAATTGAAAATAAGCAAATAAATATAAATACTTTAAATATAATATGAACTTTAAATAAATGAAATAAAAATATTTTACAAACTTTAAATAAAACGAATATAATGTAAAAATAATTCATTAACAAATAAATGAACGAACAAATATTAAACATAAGCACGTATGTGTACATGTAGATATAAATATATATACAGACATGCACAAAAACAAAATCCAAAAACAAACAAACCTATCCACCATAATTGATACCTCAATATATAACACCAAGGCAAAAACAAATAAACTACTAACCATTAAATAAAAATAAAAATGAACAATAAACGTGCGTGTGTGCAGTGTGCGTCGTATAGTGCGTGTGTGCGAATATATATATATATATATATATATATATATATATATATATATATATATATATATATATATACAAACAAGTTCTATTAAGCCAACCAACCATAATTAATATTCTAAAAATAGAGAAAATAACTTTCCAATTTAAGGACTTGTTTATTAATAACAAAGCCCAGATATAAATGTACATGTACCCGTGTACGCACGTTTATGTGTACATATGTACACATACGTATACTTATATACATGCGTGCATAGATATGCACATGAGCGTATGGATAAGCGTATAAATACAAACATGTGAAGATAAATTCTAACAAAAAAATCAATTTAATTATAAATCTAACCTCCTACAATTAATATTTATTATAATACTAAATAAAAAACGAAACAATAGCTCAGTGAAGGTTATATATATATATATATATATATATATATATATATATATATATATATATATATATATATATATATGTATATCTTATATATATATCTTATATATATATATATATATGCATATACATGCATTCACACATATACACATATGTGTGTGTGTACATATGTATGAATGTATGTATATGTATGTATGCGCGTGTATTTATCATTTAAGCATTAATATCAATTATTTATGTAAAAACGAAATAAAACTTCCCTAACAAAAAAAAAATAGAATGCCCCAAAATAAATCGGTCACATGTCTAAAGTCTTAACAAATCTCGACAAAGTCGGCAACAGTCGGGAAAAAAAGCGAAAAAGGTAAAAAAAAAAAAAAAGAGTAGGCTAAATGAGCGAGTGTAAAATGAAAAAAAAAAAAAAAAAAAAACGATCAATGAAAAAAAAAATGATCACGACAACCTACACGTACGCACATCCACGCAGACGAGATGGCTGCACGAGCACAAACGTACACACGGACACAAAAACTACAGAAAAGAAAAACAATTTTAAATGTATATAAAAACGAAAAATTCGAAAAAAAACATAAGCACTAAATTGTTGATACCCACTGAAGAGAAGACGAAAAGGTTTGCCTACGAAACTCTGAAGTCGCGATGCTGAAGGTAACATCAATCACCTAAGTGACAAAGCCATAATCATCATCATCATTCGACCATAGTTGGGATCATCGTGCCAATGCAAACGTTCCTTTCTTTAACTATATAGTATGTGTTTCACCATGATTACATATAGTTTTGAATTCAGGGCTACTTTCCAATCAAGCGCGTGAGTTAATCGTGAGGATACGACATTTTGTTATTTTTCAGTCAGGCTTGTGAGCCAAGTCTGAGAATACGATTTTTTTTTCTTCAATCAGGTCCGTGAGTTAAACGTAACGATACGAGATGTTTTTTTTTTCAGTCAGGGGTGTGAGTTAATATGTGAGGATACGAGATTTTGTTTTTCCTTCAGGCCCATGAATTAATTGTGAAGATAACCAGATTTTGTTATTTTTTAGTCAGACGGACATAGATAGATAGATAGATAGATAGATAGATAGATCAGCAGTCATAGTGTTATGTCTTCATTCCATTTAATCGTGAGGATACGAGATTATGATTTTTTTTAAACTGTCAAGCATGAACTGTGACTTGTGGAAGTGAGACAAAAATGGTGAATAATAAGTAAGAACTTCTAGAGGCACTAAACATCTGATAAAGCCCAGAGAACACATCGGCTGAAATATGCTAAAAGCAACGATTATGGGATTAACATAGCCGACATAATAATTTCATGGTAACAAGGGTGTATATATGGCGATTTTCCAAGCGTAGCTTAGATGTGGAACAAAGCCGAAAGTATGGGGACACCCAGTGAAGATTGAACTCACTACTCATTCGTACTAGCGAGTCAAGCTTGCTAGCCGTCACCTCACCTTGGGTTAGCCAAATGAGCGTATATATATATATATATATATATATATATATATATATATATATATAATGTAACCCGGATATAAGAGACCCGGATATAAGAGAAACCCGGATATAAGAGAGATTTTCTCTGGTCTCAAAGTGTTCCCATACTTACCTAAACAAAATAGACCAAACCCGGATATAAGAGAAACCCGGATATAAGAGACTTCTTCTCCGGTCCCGACAACTCTCTTATATCCGGGTTACACTGTATATATAAATATATATATATATATATATATATATATATATCAAAGTGAACATAGAAGTCAACACTTAGAGGCGACAGTCTGTTTTATACTAGATGAAATCGTCACGCTCTATCTCTGATATTGAGCACTTTATCCCATAAATATAGCATACCTTAAGACTATATTTCTTCATATATATATATATGTGTGTGTGTGTGTGTGTGTGTGTGTGTGTGTGTGTGTGTGTTTGCACCAATGAATGTGCCAGGTTTGGTTGTATAAATTTAACTTCTAGGTTGTCAAATTTAACTTTGCTTTCTCCCTTTTTACTTTGCTATTTAATCTTTCTGCGACATTCTCTGTTCAATCTTCGCCTACAAATTGATGAGAATCATAAAAATGACTTTACTCTTTTTTTTATATTACTTTTTCGTTTTTTTTTTTATCTAAATGTCTTTTCATTTGTTTATTATTATTATTATTATTATTATTATTATTATTATTATTTCTCCATCTTCTTTTCCACACCTGCACACTGTTTCTTCATACAGTATTAACGTTTGTCTTGTTTGCTAAACAACGGTCAACCTGAAAGAATTTCTTTGCATAAAGAATTCAAAAGCCAACGTTATCATTGGAGTCAAGTGTTGTTGAAGCAAGATAAGTAACACTGTGGGCTAAGAAACCAAAAGCTGAAAACGTTTCTTAGCGTAGCTATTTTAATCAGTCGGATTACGAAACATTTGTTTTGATAGATAGATAGATAGATAGATAGATAGATAGATAGATAGATGTGAAAAGACTGGCATAAATAATGAACATCCTTAGATAGATAGATAGATAGATAGATAGATAGATAGATAGATGTGAAAAAGATAGATAAATAATGAACATCCTTAGATAGATAATAGATAGATAATAGATAGATAATATGAAAAGATAGGCAAATAATGAACATCCTTAGATAGATAAATAGATAGATAGATCGCCAGACAGGCAGACAGAGATAGATTCACTTTCTTTAGTCGATACAGTTTCCGTCGGATTACGTTTTCGCTTACCCTGGCGCTGTATTGTAATATTAGTTTTAGGAATAATTCAAATGTATCGTAATGTACGTCCATTGGCAAACTAAATTGTACTGGTTGCTTATACTGTGCATATCTAAACCTCGATTGATTTATGTCTTCTATGTTGAAATTGTCAACCTTCGATAACGTACATCATACTACCAAGGTGTCGAATAATTTTTCCTTCGAGCCAATTTTCTTTTCCGGCCTTAAAGCTTTTAAAGAAGACTTTATCGCTGATCTTAAACGATTTGGTAGTTTCAAATTTTCGACTTTTCTTTTTATTCCTTGGCAGTAATTTGTTAAAAATGGATCTAACTGTCCTAGCAATTACGAGATCTGCAGGTGACATTTTCGCGGCCATGTTTGCATCTGATGTCATTCGATATACGCTCAAAAATTCTTGTAGTGCCGTTTCTTCAGCTTCCAAGCCTTTAGCTTCTTTTTGTAATGCCCTTTTGAAGGTGTCAACAAACCGTCCAGTTTGACCATTCAACCTCGGCTGATAAATCAGCATTGTCAAATGTTCAACTGCGTAGTTTTGCAGAATTTCTTTATTAGGTTGGTGCAAAATAATGTCGTTCTTGACGTTAAGTTAAACGTCAAAAACGACATTATTTTTGCACCAACCTAATAAATCACTAGAAGTAAATTGAGTTCCATTATCGGATATCATGCTGTCAGCTACTCCAAACCTTGCAAAAAGTTCGCGTAATAATAATCTTTAATCGTGTTACAGTCCAGACTTTTAATTTCGCTTACGGATTCTAGCGAAGCAAACGCAGTATCTTCAAATTCTTCTTTACCTTTCGATATCAATCTGAACAAGCCATCTGTGTGTCTCAATCTCTTTGACGATAGAAATTCCATCTTGAAATCATAGTTCAATAAAATTGTAGCTTAACGCTGTCGCCTGTTTGCAGTATGAGTGGGAATCCCTTTCTTACAACGCAATATACTTAATAATGAACGATTATCAGTTTACAGTATGAATTTTCTTCGCAAGATCACCCTGCGAAATTTCTTTACAGAAAAAATTGTAGCAGGCGTCGCCTTTTCAATTTGACTGCAACATTTTCCCGTTTTTGTTAAACTTCTTGAATCGTTGGAGAATGCTTTTACTGTACCATCTTCGAATTTATGGCCTATTACCGCTCCTACGCCGTACTCTGACGCAGCAGACGCTACTGTTATCTGTCGCTGCGGGCCGTAATGTTTTAGCGATAACGCTGAAGTTAGTAGTTTTTTAATTCCTTCAAAAACTTTTTGACATTCCTCCGACCAATTTCACTTCGAACATTTCTTAAGTAAATTATTCAGAGGTGCTCGCAATTTGTACATCTCTGGCGTATAAATATAATAATTTCATAATTCAAGAAATGATTGTTGGGTCACCAAATTTGTTGGGGAAGGCAAGTCCTTAATGATACTTGCTCTAGCGGGATCTGGTCTTCTTCCTTTTTCGACGATTATCTGCCCTAAATATTTAATCTTATCTATAAACAACGGACATTTCTGTTCATTGAGTTTGAAACCTTAATCATGCAGTTTCTGAAATATTTGCTGGACGAGTTTTACGTGCTGTATTTCCGTAGCTCTCTTAATAATTTCATCTATGTAAGTGACAATATTCACCTACCGCCCTACGCGGTCGAATATGGCACAAGGCCGAATTTATTGTGGGGTATCCGAGCCCGTAGGCTCGGGCAAAATTTTCCCGTAGACCCCGTAAAAACGGGGTCGGGTAGCTGTCTACCACCCCAGACGAGACTCTGCCCTTTGGCATAGCCTCGTCTGGATTCCTCTCTGCCCAGAGGCAGAGATTTCGACAAGCATACCTCCGAAGTAATTCGGAGAGTGATCCATGTAAGTGACAACACCGTCTAGTCCAGCCAACATCGTATCCATTATTTACTGGGAAATACATGGGGCTACTTTTACACCGAAGAGTAATCTTCTAAACTTGTAGAGTCCTTTATGTGTATCAATAATCAAATACTTCTGGCATTCCCCATCCATTTCGATTTGACGATATGACTCAGGTGAATTAAAAAAAAAAATACCACCATTTAATTTGACAAATATATCATCTGGAGTTGGTAGGGGATATACATGTGATAGTAGGCAGTCATTCAACCCAGTCGAAAAATCTGCACATAAAAGAATCTTATTATTTTTCTTTCTAATATAAACCGCTTGTGTGGCCCATTCTGAATATTTTTTTTCAATAACTCCGCGGTTTTCTAACCTATCGAGTTCGGTGTTAATAGACTCCAACTCAGCAAAGGTTATCTTTCTTTTAGGCTTAAAAACTGGTATCACATTTTCTTTTGATTTGAAAAATGCCTTTGACTTTATACATTTGCCCAACTCCTCTGAGAAAATATTCGTGAATTTATTTTCTAGTTTACTAAGTGTTTCTTTAGCTGTAATCTTTTTTCTGACGAACAGTTAATTTTTCACAGAATTAATTAATCGGCCATTTCCATAGTTCAAATAATTTTAAATTTAGTAAATTCGAGTTGGGATTTTTTAATACGTAAGTTTTTTAGTTTTACCCGCAAAAGCGATGTTACATGTAATTTTTCGAAGGAAAATTAATTTCTTCCCTGATATTCCTCTTGCGACTTTGTCGTTTTTTCAAGTTAGGCTTGCCAATTCTGTTCCAGGTTTATTCATCAATAATTGTAATATCGCTACCAGTGTCCAAGTGAAATCTCACCGTAACGTTATTCCTTTTTACTGTCACGAATTTTGTATTACTTGAACGTTTCAGATTTTTAGCTGATAGCACTACTTTCAGCAAGTTAAGTTGTGTATTTCTTTTGCTTTTCAACGTATAGTAGCTTCGTTTGTGACCTGTTTTTCCACAATTATTTTTAGTTTTAAATGCACAGTCCTTTCTGAAGTGAAGCATACCACAGCCATAGCATGGGTTAAGTTTGGCAGTATTTTTTATTTCAGATTTTTTCTTTTCTGTCTTTTTTGGAATTACTTGTACTTCTGACGTGCCTTTTTGTCCGATTTTTGCAGTATCGTGCCTTAACTCTTCCGCAACAGTCTGTATCGTTAACTTTGAATCCTGTTCAAGTTTTGTAAGGATTAGAGAGCGTATTTTCGCATCGTTGCTTGATGTTAAACCTTTAACGAAGAATAGTCATTTAAATCTGTCTGGGAATTGTTCGTCCAGTTTAAATTTCTCATACTCACTGTTGACTTTACCGGCATATGTGATAAAATCTTCATATTCATCCTCAATAAGGTTCATGTACTGCCAACGTGTATGAAAAAGTTAATTATTTTCACCAAAATTTTTGATAATATCGATACTGTTTCGTTAAATGACACTTTTTCTGGAGTATTCGGCAAAATGAAATTCAGATATTTTCATGTTCAGATGGGCACAATTTTCGTAATAGAAAACGTACTTTCTTTTCATTCAACCATCCTTGATATTCTTCTCTGAAAATAGCCTCGTGCCTTTTGAAGTATAATAGGAATGTAATGTTTTCTTCTGGGATGTAATTAAATTCATTAATTGAGTTAGTGACTGAGTCCGGTGAAAATGAAATTGACGCATGCCTGTTCTTTGCTTTTCCAGGATTGCCTTCCACTGTTCTTGATATTCAATCTGCTCCCGCTGCATGTGTTGTTATAGTTGCTGAATAATTATCTTCAATACTTCCATAGTGTATTATTTTCGTACAAGTAGTTCTAATCAAAGAAGAAAAAGCTTTTTTCCTAATAGCAGTACGTCATATACCCTTGGAATTAATCAACTACCCTTCGTTGCCTTATGAATATACATGAATTCTTTTCCATGAAATTTGAATTTTCTTCGCCAGCGATTTAAGCTAAGCGAGATTTTTTTTTTCTTTTTCGTTTGAATTCAAATCCTTGTTGCCACTATTATGTCTTCATTACATTAAATGAAGATTAAATGAAATATAATGTCGCTTGGAGTCGACGTTGTCTTGCTGAATTCTGTAGTACGGATATAAGGCTCGTTCCAGGCTAGCTCACTGCTGACGATTCTAGGCATCAGTATAAATACTATTTGGACGAATCCAAGTCATATTCTGGAGAGGTGTGTTCATCTCCACAATAGATAGATAGATAGATAGATAGATAGATAGTAGCCAATTTGCTTTTACATTCGAAGCTCAGCCTATACAACCAATGTCAATAATGTAGATGATGATAATTCCTCATCCCAGAAATTCAGGTAGAGTTTGTTAACGGATTTTCATACTTTATTCACGTCATTTTATTATTAAAAATAAATTGAAATATAACGGCCCACTTTTTACCCATGCATGTATTTACATTTCACTCTTTTTTTCCCCTCCCCAAGAATTGTAAAGCTGAACTGTAAACCATTCTAAGCAGAGCGATTATCTGTGAAATTTCACTATTGATCTCTGCTAGAAATTAAACTGAAAGACTTTCTAACACGATTTCTTGGTTGGATGAACGATATGAACACTGCCTGTTTTTCCGTTATTAATTAGAATGTTGTCTATAAAATCAATAAATACAAGTGAAGAAGTATTTCTAATGTTTTGGTTGATTGTTTGCATCCAAGAAGTACAAAATAATTTTTTTTTTTTTTTTTTAAAAGTATTGCATCTCAAATCAAAACGAGAGAAAGCAGACAAAAAAAGAAATTTAAAAATAATGGTAAAGAAACAACAGAAAACATATTAATAAGACGTGGATAGAGAAAAAGTAACAAGAGATTTTATTAATATTTGATATATCTCTATTTTTCTTAATTTGTCTGATCATCTGAGCGTGACGTCATTAGGATGGTAACCAATCAATTTACTCTCTGAAAAGAAGTCATTTTTTGTTCTCTGTTGTTTTATGACGCTTAAACCTTCGCCGTTCTCTTACTATGATTTTATTTGTATGTGAGGAAGTTGAAATCGAATTTCTTTTAAAGAGAATAATTTCTTTTTTATTAATCTTGATTATTAACCACTGAATTAAACTGTTTCGATGCTCATTTTCTATGTCTTGCACTGAAAATAAGAAAAAAAGAGAAATCCTTCAGACGAGCACTACTGGCAGAATAGAGTTATTATATAAGTGATGCAAATATGTGGCCGATGATTTTACTGTAGAAATAAATTGTAAATCATGTAAATGCGATCAGAAATGAATGCAAGTATTACTGACAAGATAAAGCTCTTATATATAAAATGGAAATACGTTAAACATTAGTAAATGGAGACACGTCAGTGGTCATGGACTAAGACATGTGTTACTGACTAAATAGATTTATTATTTCACAATATATAAATTAGACGGTATGGTGGTGTAGTGGACTGAGGAATCGGAGAACCGAGGTCGAATTTCTGTCGAGTTCATTATGTTAACTTATGTGATTTATTTCTGTAACCTTTGAGACGGTATGAATCTATCTCTTCTTCCCCCACCTATGGGTAAATAGCAGGACAGACTGTGTCCTATAGCCTTGGTTGTCGACTAGTCTAGAAGAAGGAAAACTCTAAATTCAAACCAGCCAACTCCGTCAGATTATCTTGCACAAGACACACTACTGTTGCTATGGTGATAGTACGTGTGGTTCCCCTACAACCGGGTTACGGGACTCGTAATCATATATATATATATATATATATATATATATATATATATATATATATTTCACCCCACCCAAGGCGGGTGTGCCATGAATACGCAAGAGTGAAAGTAAGTAAAAAGACTGGATAAAGAGGGGATTAAGGAAAGGATAAAAAGAAGAACGGGGATTAAGGCATCAGAAGATGTCGATAGACATTAAATTTAAATTTTTGAAGATTATAGTTATCAGGGAAGCAAGTAAAAGGAAGGGAGTTCCACTGTCGGGAAGTGCGAGAGAAGAAGCTATTGGAGTAGAAGATGCGGTTACATTTAACTATTTCAGCAGTAAAAGAGTGGGACCGAGATAACAACCTAGTAGCACGCTTAAATTCATGCAGTCGGGACACAAGTGAAAATAGCTCCTCAGAGCAGTTGACATGAAAATATTTGTAGAAAAGACAGCGAGAAGCCACATCACGTCTGTGAGAAAGTGAATGGAGTCGAGATGCCAAGTCAGGAGCGATCACATTGTGTATCCGTCTTTGGATTTTATCGGGAACCTCGAGATGACCAGCGTAGGCACCAGACCATATATGGAAACAGTATTAAGTGCATGGACAATTGGTAGATTTGTAGATGTGAAGGATGGACTCAGACGAGAGAAACCTTTTGGCTCGACACAGAGATTCAACTTTCCTTGCAGTAGATGCAGCTATTGATTCAATGTAGTTGTTCTAACTCAGATCAGTGGAAAACGTGAGACCAAGAAGTCGCAATGAGTCGCTCTCGTGGAATTGAGCATCAACCATGCTGATAGGGTATAGGGAGCTTTCTCTATGATAGTTAAATGAGAGCAGTTTTGTTTTGGAGGCATTAAAATTTACAAGTCATTTCCTGCCCCAGTCAACCACAGATTGGAGGTCATTTTTGAGACCAACGGCCAGGATAGCTTTGTTAGCAATTTACTATTGAGACAGGAGTGAATGATAATGCCGTCTGCGTGGATGCCTACTTGAGAACTTGTGATATCAGGAAGATCATTGACGAAGATCAGAAACTGTGTAGGACCCAGGATTGGAGCCTTGGGAAACACCAGCGTTCGTATGAAAGGAACTGGAAGAGAATTTGTTCAGGACGACCTTCATTTCACGGTTTGACAGAAATGATTGGATTAAGTCAAATAATCGTCCTGTAATACCGTATTCCTGAAGTTTACTTGGTATACATATTCAGTTATGGTCGTAAGCACATCAGTGGTAGACCGGGAAAAGCGGAAACTAAGACTTTGCCAAAGAGTGGTAGGGGACTGATAGGGCGGTAGTTAGATGGGTCAGTAGGGTCTTCAGAGTTCTTAAAAACAGGGGTGACAGAGGAGGACTCCCAACAGGCTGGAAAGCCAGAATCAACGTGGTAAGAATTGTATAGTTTGGGGAGAAATTTAGTTGGGTCAGGGGCACATTTCTTTAGGACTACGGCTGGTACCGTCATCACCACTTGCTTTATAATGAAATATATGCCGGGTGTAACAGCAAAATTGTCCAATTGGTGTAAAAGCAATTTTGACCATCCCACAAAATGTTTAATATCTAAAAAAAAAAAAAACTACTAAACTGAGTTTCCTTTTTAGCCATCTTGACACGATTTGTCGTAAGAATCACAGAAAAACCCTTTGAATTATTCAGCTAAAAAGAGAACAGGTTAAAATCATTTTGTGTCAGCCCTACTGTCTTCCCAAATGAGCATTGGTGAGAAGAAAAAGATCATTCAGGCCTTCAGTAATGGTACTAACATTTATACTCTGGCTTCCATCTTCAAAGTTCATTCAAGGAGCATCAAGAGAATGATGAATACATTTAAGAAAAAGAGAACAGTAGAGAGGAAAACTGGATCAGGCGGTCATAACAGGAAGAGAGATCATCATTTTCAATGTAGAGATAAAGAGATCAATTAGAAAAGATCCAACTCAGTCAATAAGGCGTTTGGCACGTGAGAAAGGAGTTTCTGTTATGACAGTCAAAAGAGCAGTGAAAAAAGACTTGAAAATGAAATCGTACGTGAAACCTGTGAGGCACAGAAATTTAGAAGGTTAGGAGGTTAGAGAGGACGAAGATCATCTTGAATAAGTTGTTAAATGATCCTGGAATAATATATATATATATATATATATATATATATATATATATATATATATATATGAACTTTATTTCAATCCTTCATGAGCTACCGATCCTTAGCTATAATTAATTAATGGTGAACATGTATTTTTCGTTTATGATCGACTTCATCACGATTCTTCTGTTAAGCTTGGAGATTAATGATACATTTTTATTGTTCAAAGTAGAGACCAAAGTGTTGCAAAAACCTCGGAGAATTCCAGTAAGGTATCTTTAATCATTTCTATGATATAATATAACAAGTGAAAAATTTAGCTGTTACATGATTTGGACAATTTTTCTGTTATACTCGATTCATAAACATGTATTGAAGACTTGAATTGTAAACGAAATACTGTGAAAAATTATAAAACTGCATTGATTTTACTTAATAAAAACGTGAAAAATCAAGAACGAATTGTCAGTGATCCAAAATTAACGCATGCATTATTGACAAAACAGGACTATTATATGAGTAATAACGATAGACAATAGTTATCTCCTCTAAGTGGAGCTCACTCCAAACTATAAAACGGTTATCTTCACCTCAAGCAAAACGATTCGGCCACAAAGTCTTAAGGAGTTACTGAGAATGAAGTTGGTCGGTTGGTTAATTTTGTTTAGCGGCATATCAACATCTCTATGGGTTACTTAATGCCAAAATCTAAATATTTTGAACACAATTTTATGGCTTCAACTAAATATATTTTGAAAGCAATTGTATTCCTTCCACTACTGATAAAATATAGTTGTTCATTTAGCTACAAAATAAATTGTTAAGTCTACTATGAAATGTATTGCTGGTCATTTTATTATAAATATGTGTTGTTGGTGGTAATTTTTTCTAAAAAAAAAAAATATTGTTGCTATTTTTACTATAAATGTATTTTATACTTTCATAGGAGTTTTTGCTTTGTTTAGGGGTTCATTATTTGTCCATAGGGTTAGAGTAGACCAAGGAACAACAATAATTAAGAGGTGATTCAAGGCTCCTCAAAACCTCACGATCTTGCTGCCGGATGTAGTTTATCGTCATACCCAGGACTACTGGAAATGAAGGGAACTGATAAAAAGTTATTAACGAGAAAGTACAATAAAAGAAATGAATTCAAGGGGACAGAATATTCATATTTTTGAAGATCGTAGTTGATAAGAAAGCAAGAAATCCGAAGAGAGTTATACAGATGAGAAGTGCGAGAGAAGAAAATATTAGAATAGAACTTACGGTTCCATCTAGACATTTCAACAGTAAAATGTTGAAACCTGACTGCCAATGTAGTGCTGCACTTAAGTTCATGAAGTCAATCTATCAAAAAGGAAAGCTCATCAGAACAATTGTCATGCGCCCTTCAAGCCAGAGGAAGCTACCTTTAAGCACGACACCCCTTAAATGGCCAAGTGGGTTAACGAATGCCATGAAAATATTTACAGAATATGCACAGGGAAGCTACGTTATGGTGCTGGGAAAATGCTTGAAGCCGGGATGCCAGTTTAGGATCGATACCATTTTTATCAAGAATCTCTAGATACATTTAAGAAGCACCAGACCAGATGTGGCAACAATATACAATGCAAGGACGGATGATAGACTTATAGAACGTGCAAGATAGATTCTGGTGATAAAAATTACTTGTCAGTTTGATCCATACTGGATGTTATTACCAGATTAAGCTTAGTTTAGTAAATACCTACCTATACGTGAGCACTTACAGTAAAATAATATTTAGCACGCTACCATAAGCCATTATAATACCCAACGCAGTCTTTAGTGATGAAAAGTGTATGAAAGCTGAGTGATATCTCCATTGGTATCAAGGTTAAGTTGTTCATTTTTTGCTTTCGATGTGGTGTTTAGTCGTTAGTTGGAACTCCAGGTTGTGACATCAGTTTAAAAAAAAAAGGTAGGGAAGTCATAAGTGGGGGTGTCAGTGATTGTTAAGAGCAGATAAGTGTGGTTACATGGCATGCTCTGATTGGTTTAGCCGAAGGTCGAGAAGAAGAAAAAAAAACAATTAAAAGAAGAGAATTGCTGCTCGTTAATAATTAAAAAAAAAGGAAGAAAAAACACAGACGGCTTTGTGCTGAAGAAAAATCGCTAAGATAAATAAATACATTAATTCATGGAATTATTTTTAGAATGTACACAACCGCAACGGGTTCGTCTCACTGGATTATCTCTCCATCAATGTGTGTGTGTGTGTGTGTGTGTGTGTGTGTGTGTGTGTGTGTGTGTGTTTATTTATGTGTATGTGACAGCAAGACACAGACACACATGCAACTATCCTGTTTGTTTCCTTTATACTCACACAATCTCCTTCATTGTCCTTTTAGTTTTATGGTCAGTCTATCTTCTGCCTCGTTTTCAGTTTGACGCTTTATCCCTTTCTACAACTTACCGGACTTATCTCTCCTGCATTCCGTCTCTCATTTCTCTTTCTTTCTTTCTTTTTCTTTCTTTCTTTCTTTCTTTCTTTCTTTATTTCTTTCTTTTCGTTCGTTGTTATGCTCTTCATTTCATCTTCTTTCTTTCTTTTTTTCTTTCTTTCTTTCGTTCGTTCCTTCTTAAGTCCTTCACTTCATGTTCTTTCTTTCTTTCTTTTTTCTCTTTTCCATCTGCCCATTTCTAAATGCCTACAAACCATCGCCTTGTCTGACACAAGACTTAAACTGAAGTGATGAAATAGATAAAGAAAAAGTTGTATTGTGATGATCTTCTATTATGGGGAGAGGCGTCCGAGCCTTGAGAATCAGCATTGAAACAGCTGATTTTCACTTTATTACTTGACACTAGATAGAAATATACAACACGATCTATCCAAAGAAATCTTAGCCTGGTACTGAACAAAATTCATGGATCAACCATGATTAAGGAACCTCACCAGATCATTCTACAAATAGTCAGGCACAAGGCTTTAAGGAGAGAAATCAAAGCTAGAAAACTGTGTTCATTGAAACTTTTATATATATATATATATATATATATATATATATATATATATATATATATATAAGTGCGCAGGTATGCAGAAAATAGAAAAGAACACGTTGGGTGCATAATCCGGAGTTCCTTAGTATTTATGTGTTTATTTTTAAGAAGACAGTGCTCCATACAGAAGTAGAGCTTTATTATAATAATATTTTTTTGTTTAAAAATATGATTCCTTCGCTACATAAAAGTTCTCATGTTTCAAAAACGAGACCCGAAACCATCCAAATAATTATTAAAATGAATCTATAGATAAGAATTAACTCTCTAACCACTTAACGAAGAAAACTCGCCTAGCCACTCCCACAATAACGAATGTTGTAAAGGACCATGCCTAAAAACACACGTAAACCAAGAGATAGCTTATTCCTAAAATTTCGCTTGAAGATGAAACGGGACTAAACACCTCAA